>PVIY010000449.1:169679-205895 GCA_004026745.1 Myrmecophaga tridactyla
GGGGGGTGTGGTGGTGAGTTTGCTTGCTGTGTTGGCTGGAGAAAGAGGCCACATCTGAGCAACAAAAGAGGTTCTCCTGGGGGTGACTCTTAGGCCTAATTTTAAGTAGGCTTGACCTATCCCCTGTGGGGTTAAGTTTCATATGAACAAACCTCAAGACTGGGGGCTCAGCCTATAGCTTTGGTTGCCCACACTGCTTGTGAGAATATCAAGAATTCAACTTGGGGGAGTTGAGTTTTCCTCCATTCTCACCATTCCCCGAAGGGGACTTTGTAAATACTTTTCCACTCACTGATCAAATCACTCTGGGATTCCTCAGGGCATCACCTGGACAAACCAACAAAATCTCATATCCTATACAAAGTTCCATGTACTTAAGGTGTTCAACCAACTATCTACATAAGTTATATTAGGAGATGCCCTAGTCAAAGTATAAATTTGTACCAAATAAACATTTTTTTGCTTTAGTCTAACACATAAGTCGAAATTTTAAAATATTAATTACCATCTATTTTCAGCACACTGCAGTAATGACATTCCTTTGTTCTTCCTCATGCAAAAACATTTTTTAAATTTGTACATTTAGTCATTATCATTTTACAAGAACTTCATTCTTTTTAGATTGCCGTTGTCAAAGTTTTAGCATTTCCCCCCATTTCTCTTGATGCCATTTCCAACATGCATGTATTCACTGGCAGCTATAATTGTAATTATAACCTAAACCCTAACACTTCTCACCAACTTTACTCTTACTATTCTTCTCTAAGCCACTAGTTTGGTGTTGTCAGCTTCTGTATGCTCAATCCTGTCTCCCTTAAAAAGAGTGATATGTTCAATATCTCAGATGCAATAGTTCCCAAATCTATTCCTTCCAATGGTTTTGTAAATTAGAAATGCAAATTCCATACCTTGCCCTCCAAGATCTTACATTACCAGGCCCCTGACTAACAGAGAAGGTTCCTCTGACTACTCTGTCTAATATCTTGCCACTCTCTTGGGACCAGCACTGCTGTCCACTTCATCCATTCTCCATTGCTAAGCTTCCTCTTAATTTTCCTCAAATGATTTATTACTAATGACACATATATACATATGTGTATATATATGTATAGGTTTGTAAACGTACTGTTGAAAAGAGTCAGTAAAACTCAGAAAAGCAATATAGTATGAGAAGAGTAATAGGCAGAAGACAAATCTCTAGAGAGTTCCGTATTATGGGATAGAGATAGAGACACCACAGAGAGGTGTTTCAGTGATTGGATTCTATAGCTGAAAACGCATGTTGGGAAATACCTAATTTGTACTGGCATTAATGTTAATATTAATTCTGCCCATTTATTTTAATTTAACCCTCTATGAAATCCCTAAAGTAGGTTGTTGGTGGTGGTGGTGCTGTGTGTGTGTGTGTGTGTGTGCACGAGCTTTGGCATATATTAGAAGGAAGAATGATGAGAAAGACACAATCAATTGACTTAGTAAAAGACATTGTATCAAGTAAGAATATATTAGATAAATAATGTGATTGAGGGTGATTCTCAAAGTGATCCTACAAATTATTCTGAAACAAGAGAATGCATAGCCTCAGAGTTCAGATGGAAGTTACCAACCCAAATTTAAATATTCCTTAATGACCCATTTAGACTTAAAAAAAAAACAGAAATTTTACATTTTCTTCTAAATCATATCTATTTAACATTAAAATATTTTAACCACTTTGCATTAATGGTTGTTCCAGGAAGTGCTGGAACACTAATTAATCATTAGGCAGTGTGTCCCTCTTAGAGCTCTGCTGTCTGTTATCTTTAGAGATTTGTTTATCTTATGTTGGGGAGTTGGGGCTGAATTTAAGCCTAGATACCTAAGCTATAAAAAAATAAGTATATAAATATCCATTCAATTAAGTGTAGAAATAACTAGAAAAATGGTAAAGCAGTTAAGCATTCACTGACTGTAAAATTCTGTGGGATAATGAGAAATTACTACTGTAACACCACAATCCATAAAAATGCTTCCCAAAGTGGGTACCCTTCATGAATCAGGATTTCTAAATGATGCCTAGGTTGAAGCTGTATGTTTAATGGGCATTTTATGAAGCCATATCTATTCTTAATCAAGCATGGTATGAAAAGTCATGTAGAAGTGGAGTTTGCAAAGATGAACTGAAATTTATAATCTTGGATCCCCTATCCCCTAGTAAGCCACAAGAAAATAAATCAGAGAAAGAGTAGGTGTCACCAGAATTTGAGTGATCCCTCCTTTATCAGCTAAGGAAATTTTCTAAATTGTGGGGAAAGCATTTCTAACATAAAAATCTCACATGGGATACTGTGGGAAGGTTGGGGAGAAGGAGATAATCACCATTTTCCATATGTGTCATTCCTTCTGGGGGCTTAAATGAGCTAATAACATGGAACATTTAGCAACCTATATGATAAACTTTGATTAAACAAATCTTGCTAAATTCTAAGGTGGTTTTGTCTCATAGCAGTCCTGAATCTCCCTCAGTTTCAATTGGATATTTTCTTCTTACAGACTTGAAGCTCCATCTGAGTGGCTTAGAAAGCAGCTGTGCTAACACATCCAACATTCATCTCTTCCTGTTTTATGTAAATTTTAATGCCCAAGTGTTATTTCTGTTCTCCCAGTTCTTTTTCTGTCCCTAATTTTGCCTTTTCCCCCTAATTCATAGGTTTCATTAACAAGTACTATAGACTTTTCCTTCAGAGTATCTTCCCATTTGGCATTTATTAACGCCTATGGTCCAGATGTCTTATCTCATGCCTCCATCTCTGTGTTTCCTCATTTGAAAAAACACTATTATTAACTAGCAACAGAACAGAACATCTAAGTGTCCAAGGCACATCACCTCCAAATTGACAATCTTGAAATATCCATTCAACCTATTTACAAGAGATGCAGATCACAGAATGCAAATCCTTCTAGTAGTCTTATGAATAAACATCTATGCATTTTGTTAAGCATTCTAGATCTTACCCCAAAGTTACCCACACTTAGAAAACAAAGCTCTGGAACTAAATGTATTGCCTAATGTAAGAATAAAATTAAGCTTAGTTTTCACACAAAATGGCATGGAGTGGGGGAAAACTAAGCTTACTAAACAAACATTTTTTCCCCACATTTTTATTTAAAAGCCATCAAAAGTCTAAAGTGGTAAAAGTGAACAGAGATTTCAAATGCTGACCAATTTCCAGTGGGTTATCCATCCACCCATCCATTTTCTGGATCTTTTCTGAATGTCAGGCCACTCCTTCCTTCCTCAGGAGGAAATTAAATTTTTGGTAGACACTGGGCAGCTCAATCTTCTGTGAACCACATCTCAAAAGGGATTGGGTTCTCTGGTGACTCCCTCACAGTTTAGACCACAAAAGGGAGGGATTTAAAGTCCCCGTTCTCAAGCCTACTAACATCTGTTGGGCCTTGGGCTTTGTATCCCAGAAGCTGGGAGTAGTAAATACCCATGGGGCTGGATCTGGAGGTAAGAGATAGCCAAATAGAAGTTGTTTTAGCCTTACTTACCAAAGAAGATGAAAAGGATAGCCAAGGAAAAGTATGGGTGAGGGAAGGAAATGGGAGCGGAGGTAGTTTGCAAGTTCCTGCTAACGAAATTAAAATATAAAAGGAAAGGGAGGGTGGTGCAATGGTGGCTCAGTCGCAGAATTTTCACCTGCAATGTCAGAGACCTGGGTTTATTTCCCAGTGCCTGCCCATGCAAAAAGAAAAAAAAAAAGGAAGGGAAGATGATTCATCAAAAAGCAGTATCCCATCTTGTTGAAAGAGAGATGGAGACTTCGGCCCATCATTGAAGGTCTCCTTTAAGAGGGCCTTCTGGAAACCTGTATGTCTCCTTTCAGTACTCCCATTCTACCCATCCAAGTTAATGGTTTTATAACCTCTAATCCCAGGGAATTTGAGGTCCCCTTATTCTCTGAGAAGGAAGTAAAAAAAACTGGAACAATTGGGAACAAACTCAGATGGTCAGGGGAAATGGGTCCTCCCAGATCACAGACAGATATTGAATAAGCAAGCAATGAGGGAAGTATTAGCAGTCTTACATCAGGGAAATCACTGGGGAGTACAGGCCATGTGTGATCTGCTTCTTAAAACTTTTTGGGTGTGTAGGCATCTACACCATAGCCAAGTAAATATATACCCAATTCATAATTTGCCAAAAGGTTAATAAAAAGGTTCTGAGGAAACAGGTGCAAGGGGGAAGGGAACCAGGACTCAGACCATGTCAAAGCATTCAAATTGATTACACCAAGATGCCTCCAGTGGAATGAGAAATATATTCTGGTTCTTGTAGACCATCTGTATTATCTGGGGTTCTGTAGAGAAAGAGAATCAGCAGGAAATATTGGTAAATATAAAATTTATGAAAGTGTCTTACCTAACTGTGGGGATGTAGAGCCTAAGTTCTGTAGGGTGGGCCACAAGCTGACAGTTCTGATGAAGGTCCTCAATGAGCTCTCAAGAGAGGCTGGCTGGGCAACCATGGGGATGTAAGAGTCCAAGATCTGTAGGGCAGGCCACAAGCTGGGAGTTCTGAGGAAGGTTCTCCATGAACTCTCAGGAGAGGCTGGCTACCTGAAGCAGCAAGCATGATTGTCTCTTCTGCACCCTCTTTAAAAGCATTCTGGTGATTAGGTTAAGCATCACTCATTGCAGAAGACACTCCCCTTAGCTGATTGCAAATGCAATCATCTGTGGATGCCACCAATGTGGTCATGATTTAAGTCTATGAAATGTCTTCATAGCAACAGAAGGCCAGTGCTTGCTCAAGGAGGCAACCAGCACCACCACCTGGCCAAGTTGACACATGAACCTGACCATAACACCATCTAACAGGGTGGGTGGAGGCATATCCTTTGAATTTGCTGTCCATCAACACCAACCCAGATGTTGGGTCCTCATCAAGTTGTGGAAAGAGTCCAAACTCCAGCCAGCCTGGGAAGGACCTTATCAAGTTTTGTTGACAACTGAAACAGCAGTCTGATGGCAAAAAAAGGCTGGAATCACTACACCCAGTAAAAGGACCAGTACCTGAGCTGGATGATAAGTACCCAACAACACAGTCTGATTCCTGGGAATTAACTCCAGTGTTGGACCCTTTAAAGATTACTTTAAAAAGACAATAGTTGGGAAGGAAGGATGCATGTGGGGATTTGGATTCTGTATTTTAACAAGGCAAGTGAAGGTTCTGAAGTCCAATCTAAAAATGAGAATAATTATATTGGCTCTGATGTTCCAAAATTGGGATGTAGCAAGCCCCATCAAATTGGTGGTAAATTTAACTGAAGGTTTAGAGTCCTAAACTGTACAGTTTGATGTTTGCCAAGTAATAGATGTGGAAACTTGGTAAATCAATGGCAATTGAGTGGGGAAAACATGTATCTATGCCCCAAACCAAAAGTAATCCCCAATAACCTCCTTTGGCCACATGGGCCTTATTCCTCTGGACTTTTGTATGGTGGACTACCCAATATTAGGAGTGGACTGCTGACACAGACAATCCATTACAAAGTAAGATAACCTTCTATAAAAGCAGGTCTCACTACTGGTGAAAATTGTAGTACCTTGTCGTCTCTGTTCCCTCTAGTTAGGAGTGGAAAGGTCAAAGCCATACCAGCTTACACCTCAGTCCAGGAAACCACACTGCCTGTCTCACTAGATGGGGAGAAGGGCTCCAGGACCTTGTGAGCATGGCCTCATCTGTCCAACATGGGATGTGACTGAGGATAGTACTGGCAATTTGTCCAGCTTAACCATACTCCAAAGAGGCCTTTGGTGGTATGGTGGAAAGGGCATCCTCTGACCAGTATTATCTGAGAAATGGAAAGATACCTGTGCTCTGGTTCAATTCACCATACCATTTGCCCTGGCATTTGAAAAGGAGGAGGAAATTCAAATCCAGGGAAAAAGAAAGAAAAGAAGCTTGCTTGGTTCCTTCAACAACTGAATTTATTTGGACAGTATAGGGGTACTATGGGGAATCCTACATGAGTTTAAGGTTAGAAATCAAGTAGCTGCAGGATTTGAGTTATTCTTATTCTGGTGGGTCGCCATTAATAAAAATGTGGGCTGGATTAATTACAAATATTATAATCAACAAAGATTTATCAACTACACCCAGATGCAGTGAAGGGCATTGCAGAACAGCTAGATGCTACTAGTCATATGACATGGGAAAACAGGATAGCCCTAGATATGATGTTAGCTGAAAAGGGAGGTGTTTGTGTTATGATCAGAGGTAGTTGTACATTCACCCCTAATAATACAGCCCCAAATGGAATTATCACCAACATTTTACAAGGTTTAATGGTCTTATCTGAAGAATTGGCAGATAATTCAGGCATTGATAACCCCTTTACAGAATGGTCAGAAAGTTGGTTCAGAAAATGGAAAGGTGTGGCACTGTCCATTTTCACCTCTTTAATCATTGTAGCTGGGATGCTGACAGCAATCAGGTGTTGCATCATCCCATGCACCCGGGTGTTAACTCAGAGACTTACTGAGACTGCCCTAACCAAGCACATGCCTGTTCAGTACAGACAAAACTACTCCTTACCTCCTTAAAGAGGAAGCCCTATGATGAGGAATGTGAAAAAGCCCTTAGCAGGTTTGAAAACGAACTAAAGTGTGAAAACTAAAAATGTTCAAAAGAAAGAAGTGGAATTTGTAAGAATAAAATTGAGCTTAGTTTTCACACAAAATGGTGTAGAGTGGGGGGAAAAGAAACTTACTAAACAAAGGCTGCAAAACCAGCCCAGATCCATTCATCAGCTGGGGAGGGAAAGAGTAGAGAAGGGGGGAGGGGCTCTGATGCAAGCCTGGGGATAAGCACCTTTTCCTTATATGGGCACAAATTGTGAGTTAGACCTCTCAGATAGGCAGTAACCTCTGCAGTACCCAGCCAATGGGGAAAAAGGAGCAGGATTTGTGTGTTAGGCTTAGGGTATAAATGTTGCTGCCTCCTGTTGTTTGGCACACCAGCCACAGATTTTGGTTGTTTACCTGTTCTTGCAAGATTGTTAATACATTCTTTTCTTCTCCACAATTGGGTGAGTGTTTATTCTCTTTCAGGCCTTCTTTCTGATAATAACAGAAATGATGATGTCCATCCACAAGAAAATGGAAGAGGGGTGATATGTTAAGGATTTCACACAGAAGAAGATTGGAAAATGTGTCCTCATAGACCCTGTTTATACATATGATGAAGGCAATTAAACAATTGGACATTAAATAAAATATGCTTAGTATTTTGTTCAGTGAATCAATGACATTTCAGTTTATGAAAACATAATGACCTTTTATAGGAATGTTTTAAATTCCTTTGGGTCTTCCTGGTGAAAACTTACACTGCCTTTTTTCACTACAGTAACGTGTAACAGTTCTAGTGAAATGATGGGCAAGTGAGAGCAAGCCTTTAGGGTGGCAGTAATAATCATGATGATAACAATTTTTGTGTGCTGTGTGCCCACTTTGCTACTTACTTGACAGATATAGATTCACTTAGCTCTTAAAACTACCCTGTGTGTATCTATCACTCTTCCTATTTGGCAGACAGAGATAAATCAGATGAAAAATGTTAATTAAGGTGCATGAGTGGTTCAGTGGTAGAATGCTCACCTTCTATGCCAGAGGCCTTTGTTCCCAGACCATGCACCCCCCTTAAAAGTTAATTAAAATTTGCCTATGGTCATAAAAATAGTAAGGAAAGACCAGATTCAAATCTACCACATGGCTATGGGTCCAAAGTCAACACCGGTTAAAAGAGACTTAATTTTTATCCATTAGGGAAAGGAAATCAAAATCACAATGAGATATCACTTCATACCCATGAGAATGGTTATTACTAAAAAATAAAAATAAAAGGTGCTGGCAAGAATGGAGAGAACTAGAAGCCCTCACACATTATTGAGGGAATGTACAATAGTAAACAGTCACTGTGAAAGATCGTTCAGCAATTCATCAAAAAATTAAATACAGAACTATCATAGCTACCCAGAAGTCACAATTCTAGGTATATAACAGAAATAATTGACAACAATATCGCTAGCAGATATTTGCACACCAGTGTTCACAGCAGTTTTACTCACAATAACCAAAGGATGGACGCAGCCCAAGTATTTGTCCATGAACATAGTAGTGGAATAACACAATGTAGTATATATACATGCAATGAAATATCATCCAGCTACAAAAAAGAAATAAATTTATTGCCAATCAGTGGGTGTGCTAGGGTGGAGTGCAAATGCTCTAGTGTGGTTGGACTTCTATTCAGTCTTATTTATTTTGTGCATTTTTGGCTAGTTGGATCCATCCATTTTGAAGAGATGTGCGAGTAGGGGCCTCGTCTGATCAAGAGGCCTTAAATCAAGCAACAATAGAGTTTAAAAGGTCAGCAGCTTGGGGTTCTACTGCAGTAGCCCCATCGGTTGAATTTTGGTGGGGTGCCGGGTGGGGGTGAGGGGTCCTGCTCCTTGCCTTCTTGACTAGGTCTTGTTTCGACAACGAACATATCTCAGCTTGTCCGAAATAGGAAGGTCCTAAATTATTCACAGTTTCAGGAACCTGATGATGCTGATGAAGATTATGGAAGAGATTTGGGTCCTTCAGCTAAGAAAACTCAATCATCTCCCTGAGAAGCTAAATATGGAAGACGATCTAGAAAGAATTCACAAGAAGATAGTGAGGACCCAGAAGAAAAAGATGTGAAAACCAAGAAGGATGATTCTCAATCAGCAGAAGACAGCGAAGATGAAAAAGAAGATCATAAAAATGTGTGCCAGCAAAGGCAGGCAGCATGGAAAGCAGCTTCTAAGCAGAGAGCAGTGCTCATGGAAGATGTGGGCAGTGGGAAGAATCAGAAGAAGAGAATGCAGCATCATTCCAAGACAAAGATTCTGGCAGCAATGAAGATTTCCTAATGGAAGATGATGATGATAGTGACTGTGGCAGTTCAAAAAAAGAAAAACAAAAAGATGGTTAAGAAGGCCAAACCTGAGAGAAAAGAAAAGAAAATGCCCAAACCTAGGCTAAAGGCTACCGTGACACCAAGTCCAGTGAAAGGCAAAGGAAAAGTGGGTTGTCCTACAGCTTCAAAGTCATCAAAGGAAAAGACTCCTTCCTCCAAAGAAGAAGAGGAGAATCCAGAAAGTCCTTCAGAAAAGAAACCATCTGTAAGCCCCCCACCCAAAAAATCTGGGGATGAATGGTCTGCAGATCAAGCCCAGTCTGGGGAGGATTAAAAGTGATGATGGTTTGGGGGGAGATTTTATTTAAAGAAAAAAAAAAGAAAACCTACTTAAGATAGAACATGGTTTTGTCTATGACTTGACTCATGGGCTTTGAACGCATTTTCCCATTTGTTGATGCATTTTCTCTTTTCTTTTATTTTTTCTTCTTAAGAAAATCATCGTTTAAGTTACCTTTTGTCTGTTGGTCTTCTGTTTGCCACCCCTCCCCTCCAACCCCATTGAAAGCCATGTCGCGTTAAAAAAAAAAAAAGGAATGAATTTTTGATACGCACTGCAACATGGATGAATCTTAAAGATATCATATTGAGTGAAATGTCAGATGTGAAAAGACAGATGTTTGATGATCTCATTTATCTGAAATAACTAGAATATGCAAATTCACAGAGCCATAAAGTAGAATATGGTTACCAGAGAAGGAGTGAAGGGGAATGGTGAATTAAAGTATAAAGGGGGCAGAGTTTCTGTTTGGGGTGAAGGAAACACTTGTTAATAGATGGTATTGATAGAAGCGCAACATTGCATATGTGATTAATGCTACTGAATTGTATGCTTGGTAGTGGTTGAGATGTGAAATGTTATGCTGCATATGTTATCACAATTGAGAGAGAGAGAGAGACTAGAGACAATGAAAATTAAATGAAATACATAATTTTGTATTGGATCTAATAATGGAGCGGAAAATGCTTTAAATGGATATTCCTCAGACATTTAAAAATTTTGTAATATGGACTTTATGGATTCAGAGTTAAATTTCATGAGCTTGATAACTGTGATATAATGACTTATATATCCAGAAAAAAACACTAATTCTTAATACTTATCCACATTCCTGTGAGTGAGAACCCATTGTACACTTGTTCTTAGCCAAAAGGCTGAGAAGCAATGAACCCACTGTAAATAGGACCTATTAAAGACATTATTTTCAGTTAAGCTATGGCCCAGCCAAATAAGGATAGGTCTTAATACAGATTACTGAAGATGTTATAGAGAGGACCCAGAAGTCACAGTAGTGAGAAAGGAGTGGACAGTTTCATGTGCAGGAAAGCCAAGGAACCCGAAGGATTGTCAGCAGTCAGTACCAGAACACTACCAACCCATGTGAAAGCAAACTTCTAGCCTTCAAAACCTGTGAGCCAATAAATTTCCATTGTTTAAGCCAACCCAATGTGTGGTATTTGATAGCAGCCTGATAAAGTGAGACAATACCTGTACTTAAGGAGGTTACATAAGTAAGTGTCCTTGTTCTCAGGAAATGACTATGGAAATGTTAAGGTTAGAGAAGCATGCTGTCTGCAACCTAATCTGAAATGTTTAGAAATTAAATAAATAGGTAGGTAAGTGTGCATATGGATAAATAATTAGACAGAATGCATGATCTATCAAATGCGTCAAAAGTTAATCGTTGGTATATCTGGGTATCTGAGCTAATGTCCACTCAAATGTGATGCATTGTTTCTGTATTAATTTTGCAACTTTCCTGTAAATTTGAAATTATTTAAAAATTGAAGTTAAAAAATGCTGAAAATCATTTAACTTATAAAAACTCCTTTTATTTTACTCTTTCTGTTCAGAGCCTCTTCCCCTTAGAAATGAGACTTTGCATGTGTATAGCTGACACCTAATTTCTTTGATTCTTTTATATCCCTATGCAATTTCCAGTGTTTCAGCTCAGCTATTGCTTTTAGTAATATCATCTTTGTTCTACATGCCATTTTATATTTTTCTGCCAAGCATAAGCTGTTGCTCACTTTAGTGATTTATCAAAATTTCTCAATTGTTTTTTTTTTTTTGTAGCTATCAAACTCTTCCAAATCCACTGACCCTAAAATTGGGAGAGATCTACTTCATCAAAATAATTACTGAAGTTGAAGATGTAAAGCATTCTGCATCTTTCTTTGTGAGCTGGAATCCTTTTCAAACTGCCAATTCCATTTGTACCTATGAAGTTTTAAAGATATTTTGTTCACCCAAACCTTTTGGCAGGCATGAAATGGAATTCTCTACACCTGAATTGCAATCATGGAAGATAACAGGCTCCCTCTGGGGACCTTGTCCTATGATTGATTTTCAGAGGCTCTTCAACAATCCACTTGCTGTTAATTGAAAAAAAAAAAAAAAGGAAGAAAACCATTCCTCCATACAGTGTAAAGTTGCAAACTTAGTGTGAAGTAGATTTTCTCCTGATTAGGAAGAATCCAAGCTCATTAGAGAATAGGGATGACCAAGAGGAGATGGCTAAATTTAAAAAGCCATGCCCCTCTGAGGAACTTGGGATCATACTTTTTTTGTATCAGAGTAGTTTCCTGGGTTAGAGATTTGCAAAACAGTCAAGTTTCAATAGCATATTTAAGGACCAATACAGGGTTGCCAACTTTTTATTTACTAGAAAGAACATTTAAACTCAATTTACATGAGTGTCTACACATGGTTTTCCACCACCACCAAACTACGGACACACAGATATTACCATTTATTGTGACCCTCACTTCCTAAATGAACAGCTGTTTTAAAAAAAGAAACAAACAAAAACTTAGATGGACATGATTTCTGAGCAAATGACAATTTTTAAAATATAAAAATTTAGCCTTAAGAAAATTTCACTACAATGTCCTTATTTTTCTTATTTTCCCATGTATATATTACAGTGTCATTATAGAATAGGACTGGTCAGAATAATGATTGTTTTGCAGATTATGAAAACTAAAATGAAGCTCCAAATACTATTGAAAAGATCAATCCAACACTTAGATATTATATTTAAACAAAGAGACACCTATATAGATGGACATCTTCTCATTCAAACAGATATATAATAAATTTAAGGTGAAAAATTTAAATACCTAAGCCAAATAATAGCTATGAATATTAAACAAGACATTATAGACGTGTGTACATGAGGATAACACATTTTCTGTGTACATAGTTTACTGTGCAATTAAAATCAATCCAATAAAAATATAATTACTCCAATTAATTTGACAGCTCATTTTTCATATTTTATATTTAATTAAAATGGGAGCTGGGAGAAATAGTTGGAAAGACAATTGGGAAGATAGGCTATTCTACAACTCATAGCCTACTGCGCAAGTTAAGGATTGGCTAGGGATCTGATATGGAAGATAATCCAGTATAAACTATATTTTAGGACTTATTACAAAGCAAGGGGAGTCACGGTCACTAAATATGCCTAACACCAAGAAAGAGAGAAAAGTTAATATCTTTAGCATGTCTATGCATGTCTTGTGGAAAAAGCATCGGTTTGCCCATTAATAGATACGAATTCTGGCTTCCAATATCCTGTGTGTGTCAACCTCAATTTCTTTCTGCAAAGCAGAGCGATGTTTATAACTTAATCCTCCTCTCAAGGACATAATGTCAATAAAAATTATGTTTATTTCAAAAAAGGTATAGCAAGTACTCACGTGGGTATAAATTTGAGCTATGCTCCGAGCAGGTATGCCAAATGGATTTCACTGTGTGTGAATACCAATATTCTGAAAAATGATTGACTCCGGGAGCAAGATATTGGGACAACCATTCTGGTGTTAAACAAGTATTTGATAGCTTGAAATCTATTCCCAGTATTATTAAGACAACTCATAATTATGAATTTCACTGGCAGAAGGTCAATCACACCAGTTTCATATGCAAAATTTGTACATAATTCTTTCCAAATACCTTTTCTGTTTCCCCTTTCTTTCATTTCTAATAGCTGTGGTGCTTTAGGGATCTTTTTTTTTTTTTTAAATAATGTGATAAACCTGAGTGTATTCTATTCAGTCTTATTTTTTTCACAGGTTCTTTTGAACCATCCACTTGAGTTCTAACAAAGGGAGATCTCACATTGTTGCTGGGGCAACCTGAATAAATGAGTTCTATTGTGGGCAAAACTAGGATCCCTCCTTGCAAAGACTGATGATTTCCAGGGTGGACAGCTCCAACAAGTATAATGACCCATCAATAGTTTTTTCACGCCTGTGTTCTCAATCTCAGAGCTTCCTCTACTGTGCCCATTTCAACCCCTGGAACAGCAAAAAATGCACTAGAATTCCTCCGTACCTCAGCTCTACCAATCTCTTACTGATAATTAGAACAACAGTAGCAAAAGTTTGTACCAGACATCATTTAAAGCACCTTATAAATATTAACTCTTTTATCCATATGATAATTGCAGGAAGTAGGGAAGATAAAATTAAGAAACAATCAGTATACAATTTGTGTAAGTTTGTGCAACTAGTGATAGCAGAGCTGGGATCTGAACCCAACCAAGCAAAGCAGGTCTAGGGTCCCTGCATGCAAAAACACTGCTCAGCTGATATTTGACATCTGGGATGAGATGTGTACAGAATAGGTAATAAATGCACTTGATTATATTTTAAAGTTGTTTTAAAAATTCTCTGATGTCTACTTTTATTGCTGCCCATGTCAACTTTAACTCTTTGATCTGAGCTTATTATTTCTCATAAACCACACAACGTCAACACTGGTTGGGACTGAGGTTATAAACCAGATTTGGCCATGTCAGGTCAGGGGAAGCCTGGAGACTTCGGTGTATGGACACAACCTATATGCATTTCAAGGGCCGCATTCACATTGCTAAATAACAAACCCAGGGCTACACCTATATCTGTATGAACTGTGAAGTTCATTCATGATCTCTGTGTGGCTGAAAGTTAATGCCAGGAAACTCATTCCGGTCTTCTGACACAGCAGATGCACACACCCACCACTTCTTATTTAGATTAAGTTCACTGTGATGTAATGCTGCTGAGGGGCCCATGTGTGCGACTTCTGTGAGCTCCTCTACTGCCACCTCCCCCAGCTTCCCTGAGACTGGGGCACACCTGCTGATATCTGAGCCACCGAGTAAGCTTGCCATTTGTTTACTTCAAGCAAACAGTGATCAAAAGCCCCTAACATAAGCTAAAAAGTTGGCTTAGTGGAATCGGCATCTGGTGGATAATGCTTAAATTCCACACAATCCTGCTTTCACATCCTCCTAGGATAAAATCAATCTTCTCTTTACTGGGAAGCATGCAATAAACTATAACTTTCTCAGTGTGAGTTTGTTGGTTTTGAACTTTTAAAACTAAGTCATATTTGTTATTCACAGATACAATTGGTAACTTTGAAGCTATTTGTGACACTATCTTTGGACAAACTGGGGTTGATAGAGATCTGTCTCTCTTTTTTTATGACTGCTGGATCAAAGACAAGTTTGAGTTGAGAAACAGTATCTTAAGAAACTTTGAAAGTGTGCTTTTTTATTATAAAGGGATGAAAAATACAACAAAAAGCTAAGAAATTAAGCAGGATTTATTTCCCAACATAACTATAAGTAAGTTTGTGCCTATAGTTGAAAACTAGTAATAACAAGAATAATAAAATAAAATCAGATTTTACATGTACTTTCCCTTTAATTAAGTGATACCGGAGGATTTTTTAACTACATGTACTTTCCTCATTCCCAAATTAATGAAAGCAAGTGGAAATTATTGCCACAGTGAGTCACATGTCTTGGAATAAGAAAATATTTGAGAACTACTGATTTGAATAGCATTATATGCTTTCATTATAAGATATGGTCAGTGGAAGTTGTATTCCTATTGCAAGATAGAAGCCATTCATAATCCAAGCATGCTTTCAGAAAAGAAAAATGCTTCAATATTTAGTAGAGGATAGTGCTTAATGAGGACAGATAGCATTGGTTGAAAGGTACAAGTAACAAGAAAAATATTACATTGGGAAGAACATAGACCCTTAATTACAAAAACATGTTATTTTTATTTTCTATAGAATATATTTTTGTTCTCAGGATTTTACTATCAGACATATTTATGGAAATTTATAGTTTGAAGTTCAAATTGCAAAGAAAGAACCTATCAAATATCCTTACAATGCAGGTATTGAAATTGATAAAGCTTAAAAGATAAATGGTAGATGAAAAAATATTCAAACCAAGCTTTATTATAATTTAGTGACCTTCAAATAAAGTAGAATGAACTCTGTGATGGTTAGATTCTGGTGTCAACTTGGCCAAGTGATGATGTCCAGTTGTCGGGTCAGGTAAGCAGTGGCCTGACCGTTGCTGCAAGCATATTTCCTGGCTGGCTGATTAAATCATCAGTCAGTTGATTGCATCTGTGGCTGATTACATCTGCAATCAAGTAAGCATGTCTCCCACGATGATTTAATCCAATCAGTTAAAGAATTTTAAGGAAGAAGAAAGACTCTTTCACTGCTTCTTGAGTCAGCGAGCCTCTCGCTGGAGCTCATCCTGACCCTTCAGTGGAGCTGCCAGCTTCCTAGCCTGCCCTATGGATTTTGGACTCTTCCATTCCCATGGTTGCATGAGACACCTTATAAACTTCATATTTACACATCTCTTTTGTTAGGTCTGTTTCTCTAGAGAACCCTGACAAACAAACACAAACAGTTACACCAGTCTAGAATAATTTTTCTTTTCTTGTTCAACTAGGCTTTCTAAGATATCCTATTCACCAGAAAAACAAGAAAAATGCTCCAATCTTTTCTCACAAGTCTTCTTTTTAAACTGTTAATTCAGCAAATTTCACTTGCATGCTTATCATCTGCAGAACAATTTGTAGGGATAATGAGTAGGATACTCATAGAATATGAACACACAATTTTGGAAAACATGTGTTTGTTCATCCTTCTTGGAGAATTAGGACCTCAATATAGCTTCTGATTAGGAAAGGAACAATTAGCCCAAATATTTCTCTATCGGATTTCACAGATTCTTCCTGTAATTGGATTTTACATAGAAAACAAATGGATTATCTGGGGATGACTAGACATGTGCAATGTAATGAGAACTATATCAAATTTACAGTTTAGTTAGTTTAAACAAAATTATATTAAACATAAATACAAAATACACCTACCGTGACAGTGTGTATCAGCTGCAGTGACATACTACACATCAGGATTCTGGTATTCTAATACATCCACAGTCTAATGAAAACCTTGGTGGAACATGGTCATAAGGCCAAAAAACTACCCTATTTTTCAGTCTCATGTTTTGTCAGACATATCATCCATAAGCTACTTCCCACCCCTCATTGGAAAGGTCATGTCAATCTTTTAGAACACTTATTATTAATTCCGAAAAATACTATTTTATTTGGATTGCAATTACTTCATGTCTGAATTTTAATAGAAGCCTCATCAATTGTATTGCTGTGCAGGATTTTTTGAAATTGCTTTGAAAAGTACTTACTGTCTGTGGTGGCATGAAGTTGTATGTGGCTCAGAAAAAAAAGTTCTTAAATTTAATCCATTTCTCTGAGTGTCAACCCATTTTTAGTAGGACCTTTTGATGAGGCTACTTTGATTAAGGTATGCCCCACTTCAAATAGGATGGGTCTTAATCCTGTTACTGTAGTCTTTATAAGAGAATGGAATTCAGAAAGATAGAAAGCCACAGGAACCAGGAAACCGAAATGGAACTCAGAAGAGAAGGTAAAGACCAGGAGATGCTGCCATTTGCCTTGCCATGCTACAGGGGAGCCAAGGGTCACTGGCAGCCAATCCTAGAATGCCATAGCCTTTGTGGGGAAAACATCATCTTGATGATATGTTGATTTGGACTTTTTCCCTGCCCAAACCATGACTGAATAAATTCCCAACGTTTAACCCAACCCTGCTTCATGGTATTTGCTTGAGCAGCATAGGAAACTTAAACACTATCTGTTATTCAGAAATGGTATACCTAGGCATATTAAATTTCATGTACTATCTGATACAGAATATCATTTGTTATGCTTACATTTCCCTAATTGTTAGGCAAAAAGCAAAATGTGCAAAAATGCTGGATCCCATGATATCTCTTGAGTAAATGAAATTACTCCCCTGGCTGTCCTTGGTATGTAGGCCAATGTTCCTGGGGGAAGAAGGATCTGGTGAAGTAGGTAAGATGTGGTCAGGTTGCACGCCTCATGCCCCAATGCCCACTAGGCTTAGATTAACTGAATTCACTGATGATTGTCTACTTTCTCCCTCAGAGCAATGAATGTCCTACCTGAACCAAGAAATTTGGGAGAAGAATATCATCTTCCGTTGTTATACTTCAGTAGCCTGGAGAACAACTCTCATCTAGTACTTGCCTGGGACCTCAGATGCCAGTTTGATGATTAAGGAGTTGCAGCCATTCTCCTCTGCACAGTTCAAGAAAGATCAAGGCAAACTTGTAATGTGCAGAGCCTCCCATGAGGAAAGTAAACAGACACGGAAAACTCAGACCCATGCCAAAAAGTACTCCATTACCAAGAAAAAAACCTAGGAACCATGAGGTTGGCTGTTAAAATGGCTTCAAAAATCAGAGCAGAAGGAAGATAAATATAAAGATAACAAGAAAGAAATGAGGTGAGTTTGAACAATCAAGTTGTAATCAAAGCATGGATAAGATGGTAACACATTTGGGGATTAATCTAATGGTAATAATAGGTCTTTGATTGTTTTCCACTTATATGCAATAAGAATGACTTATGATATGTAAAATCTTCTGCAAGCAGCCAAAACATTTCAAACCATTCCAAAAACTCCCCTGTCAGTCATAGAAACATGGCTTCATTAGTTTTCTAACAGAAGGATTACCATATCTGATGTCATGCTAATAATTAATGACCATTTGCCAAACAACTATTATGTATTATGTGCAGTAAAAGGTAGCTTGCAAGGCAGGTCAAAGTGACTCACTGGCAGAGTTCTCGCCTGCCATGCCAGAGACCAGGGTTCGATTACTGGTGCCTGCCCATGTAAAAAAAAAAAAAAAAATAGCTTACATATTTTATCTCACAATGTAATCTGCTAAAAATCTATGGGGTAGATTTAATTATCTCCATTCTTCAAATAAGGGATTGAGAAGTCTGGCTCTGGCTAAAAATGTACATGTGATTTTTCAGGTCTGACCAAGGAAATTAGGCTTTGCTGGGCAAACCTCAGAAGGCAAGGCTCCTTCCTCCACACCAGACTTGGTATACAGTGAGTGCATTGCAGTCCTTAAGGGGAGCAGCAGTCAAGGATTCAGACACCCTTGGCTGGCCATTCTTTTAGGCTTATCTTCATTCCTAACTGAAGCCTTTCTCAGGTACCTCTACTGAGACTTCCTTATGGGAGGAGTAGAGCAGGCATTGAAGACAATTTTCCTCAATGAGTTAAGAAAGTTCAGTACTTAATACTTTCATACTGACTCAGTACTAAGTAATTTTCACTTCGAGCCTCTCTTCCTCACCCTCCTTCCAGATCCCAGATCCATAAAACAGCAGAAGGCTTTTGTTTGGGACTTCCTCTGTAGTGAAACAAGCCCCATATGTATACTAATCCATCTGACCCTCTTTTGGTAGCTCTAATGTATGGGAAAGAATGTAAAACTTGGGGAGCTAGGACATTCACTCATTTTTCTTCTTGCTTATACTGTAACAATAGTAATTAAAGGTTTTGCTGTTACTTTCACTTTGCTTATTGTCTTAATTGGCTACTGTTGACACCTGGCAGTTCTGCTCAACTCCCTCAGGTCAGCTGAGATTGAGAAAGATTAAATATTTCATGACTCCAAAGCCCTATGTTCACTTCTTTAATGCAATGTAATGATTAGGATGAAAATTTAGTTCTTGGACCCTACAGCCTTATCATTGTATCAGGTACTGTTATACCTTAAAAAATAAATGTGGATACTAATTCAGTCATTCATTTCTCACAAAGTTTGGAGGAGTTGTAGCAGTGAACAAGAGACGAGGTCCCCAGCTCCAATGAGTAAGGTTATAGCAAACTAGTAAAGAGAAATCTAAAATATATTTCCATATATGTCAAGGTGGTGACAAACAGCAGAAAAAATCAGGATAGGAAAATGTTGTAGTTTGAAAACATGTTCTTAAATATAATCCAGGGCTGTGGGTATAAACCCATATTTCCCAGTTTGAAAATGTTGTGTGCTCCAGAAAAGCCATGTTCTTTAATTCTCATTCAATATTGCTGGATGGTATCATTTTGACTGTTTCCATGGAGATGTGACCCACCCAATTGTGGGTGGTAACTTTGGATTAGGTGGTTTTCATATAGATGTGTCTCCATGCATTCAAGGTGGGGTTGCCTAGAGGAGCCCTTTAAGAGGGAGCCATTTTGGAAAAAGCTTTAGTTCTGCAGAGTTCACACAGCTGGACACCTTTGGAGATGCAGAAGAAAAATGCTCCAGGGAAGTCCCTTGATGAGAGACATCAGAGACCCCAGCAGATGCCAGCCACCATGACTTCCCAGTTGACAGAGGTGTTCCAGACCCATCAGCCTTTCTTGAACCAAAGTATCTTTCTCTGGATGCCTTAGTTTGGACATTTTTATAGCCTTAGAACTGTAAACTTGCAACTTAATAAGTTCCCTTTTTACTAGCTGTTCTGCTTCTGATATATTGCGTTCTAGCAGCTTTAACAAACTAAAACACCATCAGAAGTAGAATCTTTTGCTCTTACTTTACCCGAATCAGCATGTGTTAAACCTCTTACTGGGGTTCTTTATAAATGGAATGAATACAGAGAAAGAGAAAGAAAGCCATGGAACCGAAAAGCTGAAATTATTGAAACCCAGAAGAGAAGGGATAGACCACTGGGCATCACATGTGCCTTTCCATGTGGCAGAGCCAAGGATTGCCAGCAACTGATCTTTGGGAAGAAAGCATTGCCTTGTTAATACTTTGATTTGGATATTTTCTTGGCCTCAAAACTGCAAGCTAATAAATTCCCATTGTTCAAGCCAAACCATTTCATGGTATATTCACTTTTGCAGCAAAACATACTAAAACAGGGAGTATTGGGGATGTTTTAAAATAAATATGATTAGTAAAGAAGTATTGATAATGGGACAGTTGTGGTGGGGCAGTAAAGAATGATTTAGACATAGCAGGGAATAAAGTTCCTTTAAAACAGACAAGTTCAGTGCCTTTGAGGAAGTAATATGTATAGGGGAAAGAACAAGGGAGTTAGTGTTGCACTAGCAAATAGGACTGGAGCAAGTAAGAAGAAAAGATGTGGTAAGAGGGTTAACAAAAATAATTAGGGCTTCATGGCATATGAAAACCCATTGGAGAATTTTGACTAGAAAAATGTCAGTCAGCTTGTAGCAAAAAGAAAATATTGTAAAGCAGGCCAGGGTGGAGCAAGAATACCAGAAAGAACATTTTATAATCCATATTTTAAATAGTCTGGGTGACAGATGACTGTCTTAGATCAGGCAATTCTGAAATAGTAGTCAACAAAGACCAGGAAATCTTAGAAAATATTGTTTTTTGTAGCAAAAAGTGGATGGAAATAATGAAGAAACTTTTTCTGCTTTTATCCACATGCTTGTGAAGAGAAAAGTAAGAAATCAGGGTACTTATGTTTGAATGTCTTAAAATTCAATCCTAGGGGATTTTTCAAGAAGTGCAAATTAGTTAAATACCAGGAGCATATTGAAACCACTGCCCCCCCCACACACACACACACATTTTCTAGACCATGTGACAGTGTAGATATTACTTGTTAGGTGTGAAAAAACATGACCAGTGGACTGTGGTTACCTAAGGACATGGTTCTGTAGTCTAATAACTGAGTCATGTTAAATTGGCAAAATAGGAATTTAATGAAACTACCAGATGTTTTTTTAAAAATTATTCATTAAAAGCAATGGCAGGATTTGAAGCAGATCCCACCTTATGAACTTATAACCTTATACAATTTAACTGGATGAGTTATACGTTAGATTTCATGATGGACATTGTAGAGAGCTGCAGTTAAATGAAATTTTGACCAGCTTACAAGTACATGGATGTGAATGTGTAGTGACAGCAGCTACACAGTTGAGGAAGTTTTTAATCTATAGCAGCTTTGCAATTTCCAGTCTGGGTGACTTTTACCCCCAGAAGTTGCACACTATCTTGCAGAGCTTAACGTTGCAACTTAGCTGATAGCTCTTAACACATTGTGTGGCCATTTCTGCTTTTAATTAATCTCCTTAATTAAACTGTAAGCAGTTTTAGACAAGGAGAATATTTTTATATTTACATCTCGAGTATCTAAGATAGGCAGTACTCATCGAATAATGGTGAAATAATTATTTTTTGAATGATTAACATTCAAGTCCACACAGTAGTAGATATACTTCTTTTTCTTCATTACATACTGTTGTCCTGGTAATTAGGGTTGAGGTAGATCCTTGAACACATTAAATTTATCTGTGTGAAATAGTTTTGATATTATTTCATCTCATATATGCTTGTATATACCTAAGGGGAATGTTTCATTTTCTCCTACAGTGCTATATTTTTCTGAATATTTCTAATTCATATAAGTAATAAATTATAGAATCAGATAAGGCTTGATAAGATTCTGCTGTTCAAACAGTGTTTCATTTAATAACAATCATAATTTCCACCACTGATTAACACACAGTATCTAGCATTTCTGTTGCATATGACAATATCCCCTAAAAATTTTCAGTTCCTTGAAAAGAAAGATTCTCACTTTCACTTTTATGAAAAGTTACATTTCGATAAAGCTTTTGAAGCAGAGTTACGAAGACATCTGACACATTCTATAAAGTATCTTCAAAAGGAAAACTGATCTTGTTGGCTTGACCTTCACTCTGACCACACAATTATAGACTGGTGTCAGAAATGGAACTCCAGTGAAATTTGTTTGAATAGTCACACATTCTTGTAAAAAAAATAGTAGGTAATAAGTGTAATGCAAGTTCTTCTCAAGGTTTCAGAAATGCAAGAAGTACATGGAACACTGTAACACATTATTTTCTGATTTTTTACGATCAGATGATTGATATAAAAACCAATGTTTTACCAATAAATTCAAACTCTAAATATATATAAATGCTTAAACTCAACTCTAAGAATCAGTTGTTTCCCTAAGTCTTCTGAAATCACCTAGAGAAGCTTACCTATGTGGTCATTGGCCCCGTGTGAACAATCTACCCATGTGCATCCAAGAACATCTTTAAAATGCTGTTAAAAAATAACAACAAACTGTCAATCCAGAATTCTATTCACAACAGAAACCTAATTCAGAAAAAGTGAAGCAAAGAGAACATGTTCCCAGCTAACATGAACTGCAGAAATATAATGGCACATGGGAATGCCTTAAAGTATGTAATAAGCTGTTCCTAAAAGTTATCCAAAAACTTGAAAAGACACTCAACATGCCCTTTCACTCATGGAGATATGTTTATTTAGTCACATGGATTATGAAATTCCCAAATTCATGGGAAATTTCACCTATGTTTGACTTTATTTACTATTCAGTAAAAGCCCAAGCACTCTGAAAATATATGACAGCATTCAGGTTTTATTCACTTGACAAGATTACCCCCTAAATATTACTTTTGCTTTGTATGATACTTAATTATTTTCTATCTAACCTAGCAATCTTATCCTAACACTTTGCTTTTAATGTCACCTTTGATGGACTATATAACAACCTTTCCTTAAATGCTCTTGAAACCATATTCGCCATTTTACTGGATCTCTCATTAACTCATGAGTTGAATAAAATATTGGATATTTTTTCCATTTATAGTTGTAGGAGAGTCATGGTTGCAACTATGTGAAAATAACAAGGAACACATGGATGTGAATTGATTTTACATACAGAAATGAAAGCACAGTTAAACATAAAATTCCATCAATAATTTTCATTGACCATTTTCTAAAACCAAAGGTAAATATAAATTAATAAACAGGGTGGGAAAAATAAAATTAAAAAATGAGCTAAATAAATGATGTGCTAACCAGGAATTACTAATAAAAAATAATAATATGGGTACTAAACCTGTACAACATACTTGTTATTTTAAAATTAGAAAAGCAAGGGACACTATTTGTAGAATATCAGAGTGAAGATGGTGGTTAACCTGTACCACAAAAGAAATGAAAATATTGACAAAACTACCAAAAGCAATCATTTCTGACCTCTGAAAATTTACTAGGGTACATAAAAATGAGGAGGTGTTCCTTTGAGAAAAAATACTAAATCTCAGAACAGCAGGGGCTATAGCATTTTAATTTGGGACTACTTTATTTTCTCCCTCAACATTCTAGTGTGATAGTCATGGAAAGTTGGCAGTTAAAGGAGAGGGATGACCTATTTTGGAGGTCCATGAAAAGCCCTATGATAGAGCTCTGTCAATATTTTTACAATATTTCAAGAATATACCTGGGAAAACCTAATCACAGGCCACTGTCATTACTTGACCAAATGCAGAGCTCAGTTCCAAGGAGGGATCTCATTCCCAGGATGTTCATAAAACATAGTAATACACTGGGATTGTGAATATCACTGCTGTCTAAGGCTGTGAATTCAGTTGGAGCAAACAAGAGCCCATTAAAAATTTAAAAGGAAGACTTTGGGAAGAAGAACTAGATGAACATAGGTGATTCAAGATACTTTGACAAGTTCCTGGGGATATAAAAGGCTACACACATGTGGAGGGCTATGCACATGCCCAGGAAAGACCAAAGAGGACTCCTGTAAATCATCTATCACTAACCTTGAGATTAAGATGCATTTAGTAATCTTCAATGCAACTACTAACAAAATAACTCAATAAACATATTTAAGAGAAAGTAAACATCTATTTAAGACAAATTAAGGCAGTGTTGGAGGAATAGAGAAATAAACAAGAAATAGTATAAGTAGAACACAAGAAGCAGAAACTAACTATATGAACAATTTCATTAAATATAAATGGATTACATACTCTTCTAAAAAGAGAAGTTGTCAGTTTGGATTAAAACACAGAGTCAAACTACCTGATGCATATAAGACACACTTTAGATTCAAAGTCAAAAATTGTTTGAAAATAAAAGGATGAAAAAGATGTATTATGCAAACAATAGCTAAAAGACAGCTGGAGTGGCAACACTAATATTTATATATTTAAATTTAAGACAAAAAGTAGTACTAAAGAGAAAGGGACTTATTTTATAATTATAAACATTTCCGTCCATTAGAAACCTGTTAAAAATACGTATTGACCTAACAGAGCCCCCAAATACATGAACAAAACTGACAAAATTGAAGAAATAGACAATGTAACAATAATAGTTGAAGATTTCAATACTCCACTCCCAGATCTTGAATGAACATCTAGACAAAAATCAGAAAAAATAGACTTGGAAACACTGCCAACCAACCTGACTACTCTCATATTCATAGGACCTTCCACCCAACAGCAGCAGAAAATACATTATTTTCAAAGGCACATAGCACAATCTCCACAGTAAACAACATAATAAGCCATAAAAGAGTTCTTACTACATATTTTAAAGTGCTGAAATCATGGAAAATATGTTCTCCAAATACAGTGATGTGAAATTAGAAATCAGCAACAGAAGGAAATGTGGGAACTCCACAAATATTTAGAAATCTAGCAATATATTTATAAATTAACTGTCAGTCAAAGAAATTATAAGGGAAATTAGAAAGCATTTTTAACTCAATAAAGTATAACACATAACATTAATGGGATGCAACTAAAGTATTGCTTAAAGGAAAATGTGTAGCTTTAATGTCTTTATTAGAAAATAAGAAAGATCTCAAATCTGCAGTATAAGCTTTCGCTTTAAGGATCTTGGAATAAAAAAGCAAACTTAATCAAAGGGAAGAGAAGGAAGAAAATTGTACAAACTTGAGCAGAAATCAATAAAATAAATCAGAAGAAAACAATTAAAAAACATTAAGGAGAAAAAAATGAGATCTTTGAAAAAGCTCAACAAAATTGACAAAGCTTTAGATAAAAAAATAGGAAGAGAGAGAGAGAGAGAGAGAGAGAGAGAGAGAGAGAGAGACCTAAAACACTAAAATTAGACAAAAACAAACAAATAAAAAAAGTAGATATTACCACTGACCACTCAGGAATAAATGGAAAACAGGGAATACTATGAACAAAAACTTTATACCAATGCATTTGACAACTTAGAATAAATGGATATATTTGTAGAAAAACTCAAATTAGAAAATCTGACTTCAGAAGAGTTAGAATTCTGAATAAATCTGTAAGAAGTAAACAAATTAAATTAGTGAAAACAAAATGACTGGAAGCTAGGTTCAGATGGATTTACTGGTAAATTCTCCCTAACATACCAATCCTTTACAAATTCTTCCAGAAAATAGAGCAGGACGGAACTCATACTCACTTATTCAATAAGACCAGGAACACCCCGATGTCTCTATAGGTAAAGAAAAATATTTGAAAAATTTGACTCTCCGTTCAAGGTAAAAACACACAACCAATTTTACACAGAAGAAAACTTCTTCAATCTAATAAAGGACATTTATAAAAATGCACAGTGAGAATTGTCCTTAATAGTGAAAGACTGAAGAATTTCTCAGGAACAAGGTGAGGCTGTACACTCTTACTGTTTCTTTTCAACATTGTACTGGAAGATCTAGACAATGTAATCAGGCATGAAAAAGAAATAAAAGAGATCATAATTGGAAAAGAGGCCAAGAACTGCTTTTTATCACCAGAGAACATGATGCTATAAAGCCCTAATAAAGGTACACAAAAAATGATTAGGACTAATAAACAGGTCGGTCAAGCTCATAGACTAAAATCAGCTGTACTTCTATATATGAGCAATGAATGATGCAAAAATGAAATTAATAATACTGTTCCTTTCTCAATAATAATAAGGAATAAATAGTCTGCTAAGTGAATAAAAAGAGGAATCCACAAGAGACCACATATTGCTGGATCCCATTTACATGAAGCATCCATAAAAGGCAAATCTTTGAAGACAGAAAGTAAATTATTTGTTTTTGGAGGCAATGTATGAAAATGGGATTCACAGCAAATGGGTCAGAGGGATCTTATTGTCTGAAGAAACTGTTGTTCCAATTCTCATGAATGGTGATAATTGCATAATTTGTAAATTTTCTAAAAATCATAGAATTGCATTCTTGAAGTGGGTGAATTATATTAGATGCACAATATGCCTTAATAAATTTGAAAAAAATATATGAAACATAAGAACAAATTTATCAAAAGAAAGCTAAATGTTTTCCACATGCTCAGCAGATACTCACTTTGAGGAAAAATTATAACGTCTAATTAATAGTAAAAATAGCAGGCGTGGATCTGTTAACAAAAAGGGAAAGAAATATGCTATGCAGCCTCTATGGAGCCCTTTGGGCTAAGGTGCAGCACAAAAAATGCTATTAGAAACAAGGAGTCTAGGGAAAGAACTATAAGAATCATGTTCAAACATGATTTCATATATCATAAATTTTGGGGCAGTTGAAAAGCCAGTGTGAAAATCTTCAGTGCTATTAAACATTTACAACCACTGATACCTTACAGCTTATCAGGAGTACACTGTTGGGAATTCAGGTGCAGACTATTTTATTTTCAACAAAAAGCAAATTACTGTCCTTCAGATTATGATCTAGTAGCGTCCAAGAACTTCAAAGGAATTTGAAGCATATCTTCTCCAATAATGGTCATTGCTACATATTGTACCAATTTGATGAGACTCTGACTAAGAAGTAAGTAAGGAATTTTTGTCTTGGAATTCATCATTAGACAAACTCTTATGAGTTTGTTATTGATCTGGGGTTTCTGCAGCTCCTGGACAAAAATATCACATAACAGATTTTTGTGGACTGCTTCATATGCAAAAGCCATACTCATGTCTTAACCCTTTTCCTTCTGTACATGAACCCATTTATAAATAGACCCTTTGAAGATGTTAGGATCAGTTAAGGTGTGAATGCATTCGCTTGTGAATATGTTCTTTGATGAACCTCTTTAGATGAGGCCAAACTGATTCAGGTTGAATCTTAATTTCTATGATTTATAAAGGGAGAAGACTGAAGTCATCAGAAACTAGAAAAAGATAAATGCTCATTCTCAAATAGTTTCATTGCCTGCCATAGCCATTCTAATCTTTAACTTATAGTTAAAATATTTCAAATGGATTTTATTTAATGGAATGTAAACTTTCCTGCTTTTGAAGGTAGACACAAAAACGTATCTTTGTGCTGATGATGTTAATTGTCAGGAACGAATAGTGCCTTCAAGAAGCATGTGTTCCTGCCATCTAATTTTTGTCAGAAAAAAATATGTAAAAGCATTTGTTTGACACAAATTCTTCAATATTCAAATGGGTAATTAAACTCAGAGCACAGGTCATTTGTTCATTGACCAGACGTGCACAAATACTTTTGGCAGGTCCACCAGAAAACATAACCACATAAAATTGAGACAGCCAACTGTTAGATAAATTTTATTTCTATTTTCTCTGCTAAAATATTATTTTCAGGGCTGTGTTAGATACTGTTGGAATATTTGAGACTTCCAAATTATCTAAAGTTTCTCTTGGAGGAAAAACTTCGATCTTCTATACAGATATATTAAACACTGCAGAAGTTTTAAAAAAATAATGTTCTCACATGATTTAAAAGTAATAATCACTAGCTACAAATCTCAATTTGATTGGCATTCTAGACTCTCCATGGAGTTGAATTTTGAACATCTTGCTTATTAAAAGGAAAACTGTCTAGTTTTTCTCAAAGTTCAAGACAATATATATGTGAGCAAAATAATCCTCAAGAGAGTGATTCTTAAACTAGTGTTATTGTAAATGTGGTTGGCTGATGTGCCTGTTTAAAAGCTCTTTGTTCCAGATTTGTAACAGAATAAACACAGTAAAGTTTAGAAATGTTTATAGCAATTTAGGGGAATAAATATTCTCTTTTGAATCTAATAATTATAAAATGGGAATTTAGTTGTATGTCTTTTTTAAGTTTCTCATTTTTTGGTTTCAATTATAAAAGTAATTGTTCTGAAATGTGTTGGGGAACAATCGTCCTTTAATCATTGATAACCTAGAAAGGACAGGAATTAAAAAAAAATAAGGATTCCCAGTTTACAGATAACCTTGTGGATATGCAAATGGATGGAAAGTTTGTTTTATGTTGATAATGCCTCAAGGTAGAATATATCTTTGCTTAATTGTGACAGCGACTAAAATAGAACTACTGCTGCTGCTGAAATCATAAAGATATAAACAAAGTTGGCGAGATGTCCTGAGCACATGAGTTAGAGTGGGTAAGTGTAGGTCATAATGGAGTCCCTGTAATGGGAAAGGGAGTTTGGCAAAAGGTTAAAGGGTCTGGGGCGCACAAGTTGAAAATCTCAAGGAACACTTGGCATGCTAAAAATAACCAACCTAAAGATCAATTCCCCTAATGGCTAATTTGCTTAAAATACAACCCTGAGAGGTTAAGCAGCTATTTTTTGTGTTCCATTCACTTTATGTGTAGTTTTGGGTTTTTAAGAATATATTTAGCACATTTTTAGATTTTTAGGAAAAGTTATTTTCTATAATTGGGATTTTCTTCTGAACACTGTATGTCAGAGAAATTTGAGGAATTTTAATGAGTTTACATAAAGACCCTTATTAAACATTTAATTCTGTTTTAACTTCATTTTATTTAAAACAATACATATACTCAAATAACATCAACGGAAATTGTTTTTAGACCAAAAATTTCATTTACGATTTCTTCATTTTGTCTATAGATAAAAAAGCTGATATGGGGAGATTTAAATGAAAATTCAGCACAGTAGTTTAATAGGTTGTTCTTTAACTTCTTTTCTTGATTTTTGCAGTCCCTCTCTGATTGGTTTAAGCACATTAGAGCATGTGTTTTTAAATTTTTGGATTAAAATCCTGCTATCCTTGGGTGATTATTTTGAATTTGCCCTGTTCCTCAGGCATGGGGACAACTAGCCAGAGGATATTGAAGGTGGAAGTGGTGGTAAGTTCTATGCTGTTATCTCCACTGCCAGTTAAAAAATATTAAAGCATAAAACAGTGATTTTTTTTCTTTAACCTTCCCTGAACCCAACACACAAAGAAAAGTCCTCTAAATACTATCAATTTTTGCTGGAATATATAGTTGCATATTGAAAATCAGTAGTTGCCTGCACACTATCCATTCATTCAAACATTCTTGAAGCTTTATCTTTTGTCTTAGTTTAGATGCTGAGTCTCATTTGACTAGCTCCCACCAAAATCACTGCAATGAGTTACAGCATCAGGGGGGCTTAGCTTTTTCTGATGGTACATGTTAGGTACAGTGAATTGAAGACCTCCTTTGTAAAATTGCTTCTTTAAATTTGTCCGATTTCTTGTTCAGTGAACATATGATGATTCCTTTTGCTGATTAGTTTAAGTGATTTGTTTCAGAAAGAGAACAAAATTAATGATATTGACCTTTTATAAGGCATCGAGTGCAGATATAATTTGCTTTTTATGTTTTGATGGTTGGAATGCTTACAACAGAGTTAATCTAAAACCATAATGATAGTCATTGTTTATATTTTTGATTTATTTATCATCTCTAACTTTTGGGATAGAAAAGTTCGGTTCTATTTGTGTGCTTTCTAATAATCAAGTGTCAAGTGCTTCTAATTAACATAGAGTTAATCAAGTATTTTAAATCACTCATTCGTTGTCAATGAATATATTATAATGTTTCCCCTATTGTTTTCTTTCAGAATGATTTGCTATAACTTCACAGTATAATATTTCACTTAATTCTCTCTAAACAGAAAAATTAATTTCTTAAAAACATTTTTAACATAAATATACCTTTAATTTTTTCAGGCAATGAAAGTTATCTAGTTTTAGTTTAAATAGATTCTATATTAAGGATATGTGTGCATGTGTGCATGTTTAATCAACACTTCCCCTTACCCTGTGCCTTGAGAACAAATAGGCATTTTGCCCTGGGTTTGCAACATAATTTATTCAACTGCGTAATTATATGAGCTATTCTTCAAATATTTGATAATGAGGGTTCTGAACTTAACCTTTACACTCAGAATGTCAGATAGCACCTACAGTTTCTTCAGGGCATCCCAATTATGAATAAACTAAGTGAGTATATGCACGTGTGTGTGTGTGTGTATAGAAGGAATCATGTCAGTACCTGGAACACTTCCTTAAATTTAGATTATGAAAACACAAAAGTGGGATATAAAATGATCAAATTAATATTATGAATACAATTTATATAAACTTGACTAAATATCTTATTTAAGAGTAATTATACGTTAAAGTTTACAAATACTACATTGGATGTCCCTAACAAATGTTATGCATACAATTGGATCAATCATAAGCTATATGTGCTAAGCCATTCTTTTTTCCTTTTTCTATTTCTCAAAATGTCATTCTTACTCTATCTTCTCTGCTCCCGGGCTTGCTTGAGTTCACATGTATCAGCACTTGTAATAATCATGGAAGAGGATTTTAAGACTTTCTTTTCTTTGATCTTATTTCTTAGCCACTACATATTTCTGATATCAATTGCATAAAAATTAAAATATTCTTGTTACTCATTTGTGGGTGTGGTGTTTCTTTGCTATAAGGCACTGCATCTCTCTTTCTTTCTTTTCTGATGACTCCATGATTCCCTCCCTAAGAATAGGGTTTTCTAATTAGCATCCATTCCGGTTTTGACAGGAAGTGCTTTCAGAGTGGCACTTGGTTGAAATGGTTGTTCAACTGGATAGAGTTCAGGTTTCTATAAAACATCTCGACATTATTCCAAAACTTCCTTTCTTTTAAATTTAATTTTGTCACATCTTCAAAACAGGAGGTGATCATAGAAGGATCTACTCTCCTTTCATCATCATTATCTTTAAATCTTTGCATCTAACATTGACCTCTAGATAATTTAGTAGGTCTAATCCTTTATTGTCACTGTTTTAGTTTCTTAGGCTGCTGAAAGCAGATACCATGGAAAATGTTGGCTTTAAACAATGCGAATGTATTAGCTTACAATTTGAGGCCATGAGAATGTCCAAATCAAGGTATCAATCCAGCAATGCTTTCTTCCTGAAGACTGACTATCAGGAATCCTGGGCTCTTCTTCTACATGAGAAGGCACAAGGCAGCATCTTCTGGTCTCTCCTTTCCCTTCCAGGTTTCATTTCTTTCAGCAACTTGATTGTATGGCTGCTGCTCTCTTTGTCTGTATTCCATTGTCTTATAAAAGACTCCACTAATAAGATCAAGACTCATCCGGATTGAGCTGGGGTACACTTTACCTGAAGTAGCCTCATCAAAAAGTCCTATTTATCATGGGTCGACACCCATAGAAATAAACTATACTTAAGTCCATTTTCCAGGGAGCATACAGTTTCAAACCACCACAGTCACTGTGTCAGATTTCCTGCTTTAATGCTATTCCTAATCTTACACAAATTCAAACTCCTCTCAGTTATGACCCTTATTATGGGCCACATGCTTCTTTTGTCACAAAGAAATATTCAAAGGGAGACAAACTGTATCCTCAGTATCTGACCACTCACATAGGAAAGATTTCAAGTTTGGATGGATATTTCAATGGCTGCTAGGACAAAACTCAAGTCAGAATCAAAGGTGATGAAGAATCTGGTACTTTACTGGCTGCTGTTGCAAATAAACTGGAAACACCAATGGTTGATCAAAATAAAAACATATTTCTTATTTATGTGCAATTTGAAGCTGTTTTTTAATTGCTACATAGCTTTATCCATGGGTACTCAGGGACCCAGCTTCTTTTGATCTGTATTCTGCCATTACAGGGCCAGGGGGTAGACCAAAAGACAGTGGAGAAGGCGAACTGAATTTTTAAGCACTATGGCCATAAAGGAATTATGAAGATCTCATTCACATTCTGCTTGGAAAAATGAATCACATGGCTTCAATAGATGCAAAAATGGTGGTGAATGCAGCTCAACACAGACAACCACTTCCTCCAACTCTCCATGCCGGAAGGTGAACATAGCTTGGTGATTAGCTGCCATCTCACCTTATGCAAGGAAAGTTATTTTTTACAACTCTAAATTTAATAGATGAGAAAACTAAGGTCCATAAATGTAAAGATGTACACCCAAGTCATCAAAATAAATGGTTGCCAATATAAATAGAAGACACTTATTAAATTTCTAAATCTCATCAAGATTCCTATTCTAGAGTAATGCTTGTGTTCATTCCATCAGTGACAACATGGCTAACTCCTGGAAAGAAAAAGTGGCTGGAAGTTGTGCTTTTCCCAAGGATAAGAAATGAACAGAAAGAAAGAATAAGAACTATAACTAGGATGACTATATTCCAAACTATCATACATTTGAGGTTGTCATGGACAAACTAGAACATGTGGTTGCTCTAGGTTCAACTGTCTTGCACAACTCACCTGGGAAGTATTTGTAGCAAATATTTCAAAGAGAAAGCTGAAAACATATAGGAATTTCTTCTGTTTCTACTCTCAACTTAATAATTATTATATATTTTTAATATTTTATTCAACAGAAATTATTTGCTGTTGACATATCAATTGATTTTAGGGTTGACTCAAAAATGTCATTATGAAAAACATGAAAAGAACGTGAAACAGCAATGGGAAGAGAACAAAAAACTCAGGTTGAACATAAGTCTGACAAATCAATTCCACATAGTGCCTGAAAATTTCAAAATGATCTATTATTAGGAGATGGTGGGAGACAGTAGACAAGAGGTGAGGGTGTCAATGAAGAAGCCATATTTCATCTTCATTCATCACACTCAAATATACATAATCTTATAAATAAGTAAAATATATTATTTATAAAAGAATGCCTTTATCATCTTTAAAGGGCAAGCTTCTTTGTATACTAAGTCCTATTACTCAAGTAATCTTTCCTTTAAAGCATCTGTAAACATTTGCAATTCCCTGTAGAATGCCAACTGTAGCTAACATATGGTGCTATCAATGAAGTAGTCCAAAATGACTGCCCACGTAGATTAATTCATTTCAGCTGTCTTGTTGTTTCAGTTTAATGAAGTACTGTTGGCTAACTCCTGTGCTATCTTCCAGCAGGAAAGGAAAAGACCCAGTTTCAAAATCCTGTTTCAAGTAAGCAAATCACAACATCAGCTGTATCAATTTTGCTATATAGTTACTAACTCTGAGAAGTTCTCATACAGAGTTCCCATTTGTAGATGTTAACTCTATATGGCTGAATGTGCTGTGCAAATGCCATCTGCAGACAGCCTGGGAGTCATCCCCCAATGAAAAGAGATGGAGGAATTTAAGTATTCATTCAGCATTGAAGAAGCAACGACTTTCATTAGGTAACTGATTTTTTTCTTGTTTTAAATATCTTATTTGCTTATAGATTTTAAAAATTAGTTTAAATTTATCAGAAGATAATTCAGACTTCTTGGCTAAAAGCAGTGAATGTTTAGATGTATTGGACTTTGCAATTTATTAGGAAGGAAAAATATTGTGTGAATTACTTATCACAGTATAATAACAATTATAATAGCAAGGACGACTGTTTACCAAGGGCTTTCTCTGAACTACACACTTGTCCTAAGAATGAGGTGCTATTATCTGCCCTATTTTCTTAATAGCAAAAGTAAAGTTAAATTTCCCAGAAATGAATATGTGTGTATACACACACACACACACACACACATATTCTGATATTTATATATATATATATACGTATTCTGATATTTAACTGTGTTATAGATCAGAGTTTATTATATGAAATGTGGTATATGCAAGTTAATGCATATATGTCAGAATCATGTATATCTATATATGTATCTGAATATATATATACACATATGTACACATTCTCTTATATTTAACTGCTTTACATCTAGGAAATATTTCTTTATAATGACAGCCACAATTCAATCCTCTCTCTTTTTTATTTCCTTTAACTTCTTTTTTGCACCTTCTTTGGACAATTTTTGTTGTTTCCTTTTTGCATTAAACTAAAGCCTACCTTATTGCTCCTTTAATCTGATGCAGGAGGGGGACAAAACGCTTCTAGAACATAGCTCCCCTTGGGGTAGGGCCCTGGCCCTGGTCCTGTCTGGTGCCTAGACCATTTACAACAAAGTCTGATGTGCAACAGGCTTTCAAAGTAGAAGTAAGATAACTTGAACAGATGTATAGTCATTTCTGAGTCCAACACCTATCTACACACCACTCCCAGCCAGTTATCCTCAATGCCTGGAAATTTTTGCTGTAGAGGGAAAAAGAAAATGAGAAAAAAAACCTAATCTGTATCAGTGGATAAAGTGTGGGTCATAATCATCCTGGCTGGGTCCCTCAAATCTCCTTTCTTAAGGTTTCTTCTGTTTAAAATAGGGGTATAAACAACTTCAGAGTGCTTTTGAGAACCAGTGTATCATTATATAACAAATCTGAAAATGTTTGCTAAATTGAATTAGATCAATATGTTTATATTATTTTATAATCATCCTTATGGTGAGTACTTTTTTTTTGTATTTCTTTCCAAAGAGCATTATTAAGAGTGTTACTGCCAAATACTTACCTTTGAAACATTTCTTTTTCTAATAAAGCATGAAAGACATAAGCATAGTACATGAAAATGACAGTGACATGATGAAAACCAATACCTATAGAAAGAATAGCACAAGTCAGGGCACACTGAGGAACAGAATCCAATCCATGTCCATAAAAGGTTATAGGTAAGGGCATTGCCAGGAACTGGTCAATATGCATAGAGGCTAGGACAGGCAGTATTGATCCCAAGCTTCTAGGGACAGACCTTTCAGCAACTTATGCTGGGACCCTTGCTTTGTTGATTCTCGGCTCCCAGCTTTAATCTTCTTGACTGCAAAATGAGGGAGTAGAAATGAAATTCATGGTACTCACTAGGTCTAACTTTGTGATGCCTGAATTCCCCGATTTCCACATTAATTTCCATATGAACAAATGCCAACCATTAATTTTGTTAGCAATAATAACTCCCCTAAGTACAATTATACATGTCATTATATATCTAAAGAAGTCAGACACAGAGTCAGTTTTCCCTTTCCAAGCCAGAGGACAGTTAGATGTAAGTGGAAGCAGAATGGTTAAGGGTTCCACTAGTATCTGTGTCTGAGCTGGGCGGTGCTAGTGACAGGTAACTCTGGCACCTTGACCGGTGCTGTGTATGGAGTCTGCAAGAGTGAGAGGGGGGATTATGACATTCTTTCAGGTTGTGCTGCTTAAGATGTCCATCTCTCTCAGTGGAGCTCACATGTGCTTTATTAGGAGACGGAGATAATACTCATTGGGCATCTACTTCTCAGGCACGATACTAAGGATATTACATGTACTTTCTCTAGCATCCATGCCATTTCCTCAAGATCTGCTTTCATAATGCCAAACTGAAACTCAAAGAGATATTAGATTTGTTCAAATTCACACAGCAAGGGAAGGAGAAGACTGGGATTCACACGTCAATCTTAGAAGTGCATGGTGAATGTCCCCGGGGAAGTCTGGTGGAGGTAGATTTACTTGCAGGCTAATGAAATCTAAGCTGCATTGTCCATCATCCCTCATCTGTACAGGGCCATTCCAATGCCAAGATGGGCCTTCACAATATATTCCCCCAGTTGTGTGTTAGTGTACAATATGCAAAGATGAGATTCATTTACTTCAAGGGTGCACACAAAATTTTATAAGCTTCAGAGCCCACAAATCATGGATGCACCCCTGCCTCTCAGTGCTCCAATCCAGTTGCTTTGTGGCTCATACTCTCAGCACAAAAGAAAGTCTATAGAGAACTGATGAATAAACTTAACTTACCAGACTTCTCTTTCTCTTGCTCTTTTGCTAGGTTTCTCTATACACAAGCACAAATATCCAGACCTACCAGAATTTTTTTTTAAACTTTTTATTAATTAAAAAACTTAACAAAAGAACATTAATATATCATTCCATTCTACATATACAATCAGTAATTCTTAATATTATCACATAGTTGCATATTCATCATTTCTTAGAACATTTGCATCAATTTAGAAAAAGAAATAAAAAGACATCAGAAAAAGAAATAAAACGATAATAGAGAAAAAAAGATTATACATACC
>PVIY010000450.1:0-205488 GCA_004026745.1 Myrmecophaga tridactyla
ACTAGCACAGCTTGGTAGCAGGAGTGGTTCTTGAGAAACAGAATCTTTAAAATGGGTTTTTACAATTGTTTTTATACTCTGACCAGACTCAGAGGCACAAATGACTCTGTTTCCAATAATCAAGATGGCACTGACAGAACTTGAAGGATGCAGGGGTGATGATACCCACCACATTTCCATTCAACTCTCCTATTTGACCTGTGCAGAGAACAGATGGGACTTGGAAGATGACAGTGAATTATAAACTTAACCAGGTGGTGGCTGCAATTGCAGCTGCTGTTCCAGATGTGGTATAATTGCTTGATCAAATCAACACATTGCCTGATACCTGGGTTGCAGTTATTGATTTGGCAAGTGCTTTTTTCTTAATAGCTGTCTGTAAGGACTGCCAGAAGCAGTTTGCATTCAGGTGGAAGGGCCAGCAGTATACCTTCACTGTCCTGCCTTAGGGTCATATCAACTCTCCAGCCTTATGTCACCATCTTGTCCAAGGGAACTTGAACATTTCTCCCTCCTACAAGGCATCACACTCATCCATTATATTTATCATGCTGATTGGACCTAGTGAGCAGGAAGTGCCCACTACTCTAGACTTATTGGGAAGGTACTTGCAGGTCAAAGGATGGGAAATAAGTCCAAGCAAAATACAGGGGTCTTCCAATTCAGTGAAATTCTAGGTGCCCAGTATTATGGGGCATGTCAAAATATCCCTGCTAAGGTGAAGGATAAGGTGTTGCATCTGGCCCCTTCTATGACTTAAAAAGAGGCACATTGCCTGGTTGGCCTCTTTGTATTTTGGAGACAACATATTCTTCCTTTGGGTGTGCTACTCCAGCCCATTCACCAAGTGACCAGAAAAGATGCTAGTTTTTAGTGGGGACTGGAATAAGTGGAGACTCTGTGACAGGTCCAGGCTGCTGTGCAAGCTGCTCTGCCACTTGGACCATTAGATCCAGTAGATCTAATGGTTGTGGAAGTGTCAGTGGCAAATAGGGATGCTATTTGGCCTTTGACAGGCTCCTATAGGAGAATCACAATGCAGACACTTACCAGCCTTACCATCCACTACAGATAACCAATCTCCTTTTGAGAAATAGGAGTTTCTCAAACCAGTTACAGAGCCTTGGTAGAGACTGAAAGAGAAACCATAGGCCACCATGTTACAATGAGACCTGAGTTGCCTATCATGAGCTGGATGTTGTCTGACTCACCAAACCATAAACTTGGGCATACACAGCAGTACTCCATCATAAAATGGAAACGGTACATTAGAGATAGGGCCAGAGTAGGCACATGCAAGTTATGTGAGGAAGCGGCCCAAATGCCCATGGTCCCCACTCCTTCCATATTACCTTCTCTTTTTCAGACCAGAGTTATGGCTTCTTGGGGCCCCTTGGAGAGTTCCTTAGAGTCAGTTGATTGAGAAAGAGAAAACTTGGGCCTGGTTTACAAATAGTTCTGCACTATATGCAGGGACTACCCAGAAGTGGACAGCTGCAGCACTACAACCCCATTCAGGGGTGTCCTAAAAGGACAGTGGTGAGGGGAAATCCTCCCAATGGGAAGAACTTCAAGCAATGCAGCTGGTTGTTCATTTTGTTTGGAAGGAGAATTGGCCAGAGGTGCATTTGTATACTGACTCATGGACTGCTGCTAATGGTTTGGCTGGAGGGTCAGGGACTTGGAATGAGCATGACTGGAAAATTGGTGACTAAGAGGTTTGGAGAAGAGTTATGTGGATAGACCTTTCCAAGTGGGCAAAGAACTTGAAGATATTTGCATCCAATGTGAATGCTCACCAGAAGGTGACTTCAGCAGAGTAAAGTTTTAATAATCAAGTGGACAAAATGTTCCATCCTGTGGATACAAGGATCACTTTCCCTAGCCACTCCTGCCATTGACCAGTGGGCTTATGAACAAAGTTGACATGGTGTTAGGTATGGAGATTATGTATGGGCCCAGCAACATGGACTTCACTCATCAAGGCTGACCTGGCTATGGCCATTGTTGAGAGCCCAATATGACAGCATCAGAGACCCACACTCACCCCAAGATGGCACCATTCCCTAAGGTGACCAGCCTAACACCTGGTGGCAGGTTGATTACAGAGGACTACTTCCATCATGGAAGGGCAGAAATATTTTTTTAACTGGAATAGACACATACTCTGGATATGGGTTTGCCTTCCCTGCATGCAATGCTCCTACAAAAACATTGTCCATATATGGACTTACAGAATGTCTTATCCACCATCATGGTGTTCCACGCAGCATTGCTTTTGATCAAGGATCCCACTTGACAGCAAATGAAGTGTGGGAATGGGCACATGCTCATGAAATTCTCTGGTCTTACCATGTTCCCCATTGTCCAGAGACATCTTGTTTGATAGAACAGTGGAATGGCCATTTGAAGACTCAATTATGGTGCCAACTATAATTGCAATACTTTACAGGGCTGGATCAATGTTCTCTCAGGAAGCTATGTACTCTCTGAATCAGTTTCCACTCTATAGTGTTGTTTCTCCCATAGGCAGGAATCACGGGTTTAGGAATCAGGGAGTAGAAACGGGAGTGGCACCACTCACTATCACCCCTGGTGATCCACTAGGAAAATTTTTGCTTTCAGTTCCTGAAACCTTAAGCTGATATACACATCTTAGTCCCAAAAGGAGGAGTGCTTCTTCCATGAGATAATGACTTCATTGAATTGGAAATTAAAATTACCACCTGGCCACTTTGAGTTTCCCATGCTACTAGGTCAACAGGCACAAAGAGGGATTACTATTCTGTCTGGGATGATTGATCCTGACTATCAAGGGAAATAGGACCACAACTACACAATGGATGTAAAGAAGTATTTTCTGGAATACAGGAGATCTCCTAGGGCCTCTCTTAGTACTACCATGCCCTGTGATTAAAGTCAATGGAAAATTGCAACAACCCAATCCAGGCAGGACTACCAATGGCCCAGAAACTTCAGGAATAAAATTCTGGGTCACCCCAGCCAAAAAAGAACCATAGTCAGCTGAAGTGCTTTCTGGGGGTAAAGGGAACATGGAATGGGTAGTAGAAGAAGGTAGTGATAAATATGAACTATGATAACATGACCAGTTACAGAAACAAGGACTGTAATTGTATGAATATTTCCTCCCTGTTTTATTATGAGTATGTTTGCATTTTTACATAAGCAAATATCTTGTTTTCCTCTTATCATATGACATAATTTGCAATGTTCATGCTATAGTATTTAAGTCATAGTATATGAACTTTATGACTGAATGTTACCTAAGGACTTGCACCTTATCTGGAGAGATGTAGTGCATTTCTAGTTGTATGCAGGACTGTTGAGTATTGTTAAGCAAAACATATGTCTGTTATTGTGCTCTTTTTGGAAATTAGGCATATTTCTAGGTGATATGTGTATAGTTGCCAAGTTGGCAAGGAGTATATTGTGATGGTTAAGTTCTAGTGTCAACTTGGCCAAATGATTATGCCCAATTGTTTGGTCAGGCAAGAACAAGTTTGACCATTGCTGCAAGGTTATTTCATGGCTGATTGATTAAATCATTGGTCAGTTGATTGCATCTGTGGCTAATTACATCTGAGATCAACTAAGGTGTGTCTCCCACAATGAGATAATCCAATAAATTAAAGGCTTTTAAAGAAGAAGAGAGACTGCTTCTTCAGCCAGTGAGACCCTCCTGTGGAGTTCATCCAGACCCTTTATCAGAGCTGCCAGCTTCATAGCTTGCCCTATGGATTTTGGACTCTTCCATGCCCATGGTTAAGTGAGACATCTTTATAAAACTCATATTTACAGATCTCTGTTGTTGGTTCTATTTCTCTAGAGAACCCTGACTAGCACAAACTGAAACACACAAATTGTAAAAAAGATGGAAAAATGTAACTAGATCTCAGGGAAATGCTAGACAATATGAAAAACAGAAATATAAGAATTATTGTTTCCCAGAAGAAGAAAAGAAGAGTAGAAGAATAGGAAGGCTATTTAATGGGATTATGGGTGGAATTTCCCAACCCTTACAGAAGATATAAATATGCAAAACAAACAAGCCCAACAAATTCCAAATAGAATAAATCCAAATAGGCTTACTCCAAGACACATACTAATCAGGATGTCAAATCTTGACTAAAAGCTAAAAGTAATGACAGCAGCAAGAGAAACTTCATAAGTTTCTTTACATACAAGAGAAATGTAATCTCTTGTATTCTCTACATACAAGAGAAACTTCATAAGAATGAACTCAGACTACTCAACAGGCACCATGGAGGCAATGGTATGCAGTGGTATGATAAATTTAAGATTCTGAAGGAGAATGACTTCTAGCCAATAATTTTTTATCCTGCCAAGTTGTCCTGCAAAATTGAGTGAGAGATTAAAATCTTCACAGACAAACAAAAGCTGAGAGAATTTGCCTAACAAAGACCTACCAGAAATACTAAATGGAGTTCTGTCAGCTGCAGAAAAAGACAGGAGAGGGAGGCCTGGAAGAAGAGAGTATAGAATTGAAGAGTGTCAGTAAGGGCAACTTAAAAGGATAAAAAGAGAGAGAAGGAAAAGAAAATATAGATCTGTCAAACAAAAACTAAAGGATAAGAAGTAGATTCAAGAATTGCCCTTAAAGTAAAAACACTGAATGTTAATGGACTAAACTTGCCAAGTAAAAGACACAGATTGGCAGAATTAATTAAAAATTATGATCCATCAATATGCTGCTTGCAAGAGACTCATCTTAGACTCAAGGATGCAAATAGATTGAAAGTGAAAGAATGGGAAAAAAATGTTTTTTGCAAGTTGTAACCAAACGAAAGCATTAGTAGCCATATTAGTATCAGACAAAATAGACGTGTAATGTAAAATTCTCATAAGAGACAAGGAAAAACCCTACATATGAATAAAAGAGACAATTCCTTAAGAAGAAATAGCAATAATAAATGTTCACGCTCTTAATCAAGGAGCACCAAAGTACTTGAGGTAAACATTGACAAAACTGAAGGAGCAATAGATTGTTCAACAATAATTGTGGGAGACTTCAATACACCACTCTCCTCTATGGATACAGCAATTAGACAGAGGATCAATAAGATTGTAGAGAACTTAAATAATGTGACAAGTGAATTAGACCCATAACTATATATCATTACACGCCAAAACATCAGGATAAAAATTCTTCTCCAATATAGCTCATATATTGGGACATGAATCAGGTCTTTATAAATTTATCAAGATTGAAATTATTCAAAGCACTATCTATAAACACAATGTAATCAAGCTGGAAGTTAATAATCACCAAAGAATCAAAACTTTCACCAATATATGGAGATTAAACAATACACTCATAAGCAATCAGCAAGTCACAGAAGAAATTATTAGGGAAATTGGTAAATACCTAGGGATGAATGAAAATGAACATTCAATATATAAGAACTTATGAAATACAGCAAAGGCAATGCTGAGAGGGAGATTTAGTGCCCTAAAAGCATACATTAAAAAAAGAAGAGTGATAAAAAATTGATGACCTAACAATTCACCTGGAATACTAGAGAAAGAATAGCACACTAACCCCAAAACAAACAGAAGAAGAGAAATAACTAAGATTACAGTAGAAATAAATGAGCTAGAGAACAATAACAACAACAACAAAACAATAGAAAGAATCAGGAAAACCAAAACTTCGTTCTTTGAAAAAATCAATAAAATTCATGGACCCCCTAGCTAAGGTAACTGACAAAGAAAACATAAAGAAGATGCAAATAATCAACATAAAAAATGAAAGAGAGTTGTTACTATAGATCCTGAAGAATTTTTTAAAAAATCATAACTTTACTATGATCAACTAAAAACTAACAAAGTAGACAACTTAAAAGAAATGAGAAAATTCTAGAAGCATATGAACTACCAACACTGACTCTAGAAGAAGAAACAGATCTTAACAAGCCAATTACAGGTAAAGAGATTTAATCTGTTGTTAAAAATCTTCCTTTAAAAAGCACCCCAGGGCCACGTAGCTTCACAGAGGAATTTTATCAAACATTTGAAAAAGAACTAACACCAATTCTGCTCAAACTCTTCCAAAAATTGAGGAAATAGGAACACTACCTAACTCATTTTATGAAGCTAACATCACTCTACTACCAAAACTAGTAAAGACACTAAAAGAAGGAAAATTATAGACCAATCCCCCCAATGAAGATGGATGCAAAAATTCCCAACAAAATTTTAACAAATTGAATCCAATGATATCTTAAAAGAATTATACATCACAACCAAGTGGGGTTTATACCAGGAATGCAAGGGTGATTCAACATAAGAAAATCAATCAATGTAATACAGTACATAAACAAATCAAAAGGGGAAAATGATAACGATCATATTAATTGATACTGAAAAATAATTCGACAACATTCAGCATTCTTTGCTGATAAAACACTTCAAAAGGTCGAATCAAAGGAAATTCCCTCAATATCATAAAGGATGTATATTAAAAACTCACAGCCAGCATCATTCTCCATGGTGAGAGATTGAACATATTCCCTCTAAGATCAGGAACAAGACATTGTCACCACTATTATTCAACACTATATTAGAAGTACTACCTAAAGTAATAAGGCAGGAGAAAGGAATAAAAGGCATCCAAATAGGAAAGGAAGAAGTAAAACTTTTTATTATTTGTAGGTGACATGATCCTAAACTTGGAAAATCCTAAGAAATCTAGACAAAGCTACTTGAGTGAATAAACAAATTCAACAAAGTGGCAGTATACAAGATTAATGTACAAAAATCAGCAATGTTTCTATATACAAGTAATGACCTCACTGAGGAGACAATTAGGGAAAGAATCCATTCGAAATAGCCACTAAAAGAAGCAAGTATTTAGAATAAACTTAACCAAAGAGGTAAAGGACTTGTACATAAAAAACTACAAAACATTGCTAATAGAAATCAAAGAAGACTTTAATAAATGGAAAGATATTTTGTGCTCATGGATAGAATGGCTGAATGTCATTAAGATCTCAATTCTACCCTAATTGATCTACAAATTCAATGTAATACCAATTAAAATTCCAATAACCTATTTTGAAGACTTGGCAAAGCTAGTTATCAAATTTATTTGGAAGGAAAGAAACTTCAAATAGCTAAAAAGATCCTAAAAAAAGAAGAGCAGAATGGGGAACTAACACTTCCCAACTTTAAAGCTTACTATAAAACCTCAATGGTCAAAATAGCATGGTATTGGCACAAAGATAGAAGTACTGACCAATGGAACCAAATCAAGACTTAGAGATAGACCATACTCATTGACATCAAATCTATGGTCAATTAATATTTGATAAGTCCCCCAAGTCCACTGAATTGGGACAGAATAGTCTTTTCAATATATGCGCTAGGGAGAACTGGATATCAATAGCCAAAAGAAAGAAAGAGAACCTCTATCTTACACCCTATACATAAATTAACTCAAATGGATCGAAGACCTAAATTTAACAGCCAGTACATGAAATTCTGAGAAGAAAATATAGGGAAACATCTTTAAGATCTACTGATGGAGGTAGCTTCTTGAACTTTACAACCAAAGCACAAGCTATGAAAGAAAAATCAGATAAATGAGAACTCCTCAGATCAAAAGCTTCTGTGTGGGGGATGCAAGGGTAGTTCAGTGGTAGAATTCTTGCCTGCCATGTGGGAGACCCAGGTTCGATTCCTGGTCCATACACTTCCCCCAAAACAAACAAACAAGCAAAACAAACAAACAAAATAGCAACAAAAAATCAACAAATGGAAAAATAATGAAATGAGACGCTGCCATATAGCATTAAAAATAAAAGCTTCTGTGCCTCAAAGGAGTTTGTCAAAAAGGTGATAAGGCAACCAATCATGGACTAAAATATTTGGTAGCCATATATTGGACAAAGGTTTGATATTCTGTGCATATAAATAAATTATACAACTCAACAACAAAAGAACAAACAACCCAATTATAAAACTAGCAAAAGATATGAATAGATATTTTCTGAAGAGCAAATAGAAATGGCTGAAAAACACATGAAGAGATGTTTATCTTCATTAGCTATAAGGGAATTGAAAATCAAAACAGTGAGATATCATCTCACACCTATAAGAATGGCTGCTATTAAATAGACAGAAAATGAGGTCTGAAGCATATGACAACATGAATGAATCTAGAGGATATAATGTTGAGTGAAATAGGCCATATGCAAAAGGATAGATATAGCATGATTTCACTGTTCTGACTCTGTGTAAAGAGAACAAAATCCAAATCATATGGCCCAGGAAGAAAATCTCTGAACTTAATGTTGCATCTCTGCAGCTAGAGTATGCAAATGACTTCACAAGCAATGACTTCCACGTTTCACATTTCCAACATTGACCATTCATAAAAAGATTCTATAAAAGAAAAAATTGATAATAAATAGATATAGAGACAAAAAATAAATAACTATCAGTATGATTCTGTTTTCTTACTAAATACAATTGAAATTGAAAGACCAGCCTCTTCATTATTTTTCTTTCTTACTTTCTTCATTTACGGTGGGAGGAAACCTATACCTTTTCTTGCACTGCTTTATTACTATGCATTTTGCTAGTGAGTGACATAGCACTTATAAATATGTATTAATGCAGCAGCACATTTATACCAAGTCATAAAAAAACAGTAATTTTCATGACTTTCTCCTTTAAGTGCAAGGTATGACTGGTATAATAATATATCCCATTGCTCATATTTATGATTATGATGAATGAAAATAGCAAGTGATGAGATAGCACTAAATGCAGTTTACCTTAGAGTTCTTACCAGTAAGCAGGTACATTCTGCTTCCAGGGAAAGTATCAATCTTAGATAATAACAGGGTTGTGTTTTAATAATACTCATGGGGATAAAACACTTAGAAATGCATTGCTAACTCAGACTGATATCTTTTCCATAAACTACTCAATGCACATTTCACTTAATGGCACACAATAATGACCTATGGTTTCGTATCAATTTGTTGGTGCCTTAACACAATGTCCTGTGTTAATGTATCATCTAGAAGTGTCAGAAGTCCCATCCTTGAATCATGATATTAATATCATACATATTATCATCATTATCATATCTTCATCCTCCTGTCTTTGTAGATTCTTCTCACTTCTAATCTTTCAGTCTTCATTTTCAATTGCTACCAATGGCAATTACATATAAAACCAAAATAAACCTAAGTAGACAAGTTTATTTAGAAAGGAAATTACTTTGGTTAAAGTTGCTTAAAATAAAAGAATGAAGGCGTGCAAGGGTAGTTCAATGGCAGAATTCTCGCCTGCCACTTGAAATTGTAATTTTATGTAGTTACAAGAGAAAAGCGAATGTGGGTTTCTTGTACTAGAATTTTACATAAATGTGCATAACAAAGATTTCACAGCCACAGGTAACAAAATCTTTTGGAAAATTATATATTAAGCATCTGTTTACAAATTGTATCAGGTTTAAAATCTAATTCTTATTTAGATCAATAAATTGCTATGCTGAAAAGCAGAAAAATCTTCAACACTTTTCATGTTTTGATTATTTCTTAAAATGTTCTCTTAAGGACTTGGAAAGGAAGGAAATGTTAACATGGTTATTTTTCACAAATTTAAAATGAGTTCAAAGTACACTAATAACATAATGGGTTCCTATACAAGCAAATTTATTGAAAGTGGTCTCAAATTTACTGGAATGAGTTTAAGGTAATGTCTATGAAGCAAAGCCAATTTGATTTATTCAATAAAATCTATGAAATTAGAGAGAAACATTTACTAAAATAAACCTTTAAAATATACATTAAAATAAGCAATAGTTGAATAGAAGATGGAAAAATAAATAAATAAAATATTTTTGATCTCTTTATAAGCTTTTTAAGCAATTGAGAGAGAATTTCATAATATTGTTAGGATCTTTATCAATCCATCTAGAATAATGTGGAAAATATTCAAGTGTACTGATTATTCAGATTTTCAAAATCACAGTGGTTTCTTCTTGGTCTTTTCATTTCAAGTGAAAGCACAATAGTTTTATTTTCTATTTTGGTCACACCACCTTATTTTCTTTTATCGTAATCTCCTCTTAAAATAAATGGCAAAGAACTTCCAGGAAAATATTTCCAAAAAGAAAATCTGAGGCTTGGACAGCAAATTTCTATACCTGCCTTCTCTTTACAGAATTTGCTAAACATTTATCAAATTGTCCATGGGTGCTCACTAGAAAAAGAATTGCTGTCATATGGAGCATCTAGATGGAATTGTTTGTGTTTTTTTCCCACAAATATAAAGTTGTGAAGGATAAGAATTAGTAGTAAAGCATAAACAATAAATAATGAATATTTTCTTGGGAACTTCTCTTTGTTTACTTTGAAAGAATTGTTCAGCTGTCGCCAAATACATTCTATGGGATGAAATAGTAAACAAAATAAAGAATAAAAGAAAGAAGGAAAATTACCAGGTAACAAAACATGATAGATTTCTATGAAAAGAGGGGAAAATAATAAACAGCAAGTCAAAAAAGAAAGAAAATAATACACGCTACAAAAAATAAATAGGAGAATGTTTCACTAAGAAATAAAAATTAGGATGTTAGTAAAAAAGATAGTGACAGAGATGAACACATCAGTAATGAAAGAAAGGCTACACTACACAAATAGTGAACCTAATTTAAACCATGGAGTGTAGTACTATATATAAAATCAACAAAAATGTGCTTTATCATCATTTGTAACAGCAGGTCCACACCTATGCAAGATATTAATAATAGGGCATATGGGCATCCTCAACTTTATGCATGATTGTTCTGTAAACCCACAACTTCTCAAATAAAGAAAAAAGAGAGAAATGAGTGACACTTCATTTGGAAAAATAAATTTCCATGAACATGTACTGGGTTTACAAGAGGGCAGAATATGGGTGAAGAGAGCAGGATTAATGAACAAAACTGGTGAGAGTTTTGAGAGAAAACAATAAAGAAATCAATGTGATAAACTGAAAATGGGTTGAAAAAGGTAGGTTAGATAGACGGCAAACAGCAGACAATAGGCCAAATCCTGTTTGTGAGCTAAGATTGCGTTTTACATTTTTACAGGATTGTTAAGAAAAACAAAAGAAAAGAATATGCATGCAACAGTGACCTTATGTGGCTTGCAAAGTCTACCCTATTTACTGTATGGCCTTTTACAGAGTTCTAAGGACATTATCTCATTTTTTGAACAGTAAGATATGATATGATTACCTGACTGTTTGTCAAATGGTTTTTGCACTGTTGGAGGACATGAAACTACCTCATATTGTTAAGGTGATAGGTCTTTAAAAGGCAGAAGAAAATGGCTCATGTATAACATAGATATTACATAGATATTAGCAGACAAAACGAATGCTTGGGAATAAGAATGGGTTCACAAATGCCAATTAAAGGAACATGCATGCTCATGGAATTGAATATTTCATAAAATCAATGAATCTTGATTAAATTAACTCCCCAGTCTACCATAATTCCCTGGGTATTTCCAAATAGTTCCTTTGGCTAGCATCCTTCTGTTAGTTTTGAAATTTTAATGACAAAGAGTTATCTTATGATTATTTGGCCTGTGCTTCCAGAGACTCATTAAACTATACTATGCAATACGGGACATGTAACTACTTCCAAATATACAAATCTATATATAAAATCAATTCCTTAAATGCCCAAATGATCCTGTGTATGATACAATCCCTAAAAACAAAGATCTGATTCTCTATGATCACATGTCATTTCTCTTTTATGAAGTGGACTGTACTTTGTAACATCAATATCGTATGTGTATCATGGAAAGTCCAACTTTGAAAACTATCCTAAGATGTTTGGATTAGGATGGCAGTATGCCTGTAAATATTTCAAAACCATTGCTCTGAGGAAAATAAAATGTTTTGATTTGTAATGTTTGCCAATTTTGATGGTGGAAATACTCCTGACATGGTTAACTTCAAGCTACCAACATAGAGTTGGGAAAAGATGTGCGCACTCTCTTTTACAAGCCAATGGGAAACAGCCCCAGATATGGGTTCTAGGTAAATAAATATTCAGAATTAAACTGAATATTTAAATTCAGAATTAAACTGAATATTTCACAATACTTTGGCTCAATTTCACACATAACAGAAACAACTGCAGAGTTAAAAAATGTTGTTATGCATTTGTTTTTTTAAAATATAAAAATAGATCACACATTATTTTACAGAACAATATGTTACTCAAGTATGAACAGGTTAAATTGCCTCTGTTCAGATAAGAACAACAAAAAATGATAGTAACAAAAATAATGATATACATGTCAAGTAACTTTGGAAAGCAAAATTATAAGAGAAAAAAATGAGTAAGTATATATTCAGGACAGCTGACAGGTCGCTTCTTAAGTTTTTGAAACATAAGATTTCTTATGTAGAAAGCACACAAAATCACGGAATTTTCATATTTAAATGAGTTATTAATAAAACATTTTGAAGCATTGCCTGACACATAATTGTGCTTGCAAATTATTTTAGTAAACATGTATAGCTTTATAAATGTCACATTATTGGGTATATCATCAACATTTAGATCCAATAAGAAAACTTAAAGATACAGCTTCTGTCTATTATGAGAAATATATTAGAGAAGAATAGTACACTTACATGGAATAACCAAAGTGCAAAAAAGAGTACTGTGTTTTCTTAATATATTAAATATTGACTCTACCTTTTAGGAGTACATAGAGAAATCAGAGTATATTTAGAAATAATGCAAACTGAGCAGCTGTCCACTGCTAGGATGACTACTGTTCACTGCCATCATGTATTACACAACTCTGATGTCCTCAGGAGGGAGGAAACTTTTGAGAATTGGCTGAGCTACCAGAACATGTCCAGCCTGACTGATTCTCAGAACCAATAAAAAATTGAGTTGTCTATAGGAGGGAACTGGTGAAGTACAGAACGACTAGATCAAGTGATTTCATATATAAATTTATAAGCATTCCTTATGTAGCAAATATTTGTAGCCTTGTCAACAACTGCAGAATTACCATTAATTAGTTCTGATTCTGATGCTGATATGATGGCATTGATGGGCTATGTTCATCTTGTGTTTCTCAAAAGGCTGTGCTCTCTCCACGGTCTTAAAGTAGGAGGTAAATTGCAATTATAAAGTGTGACAATACTTTTACACTTGTTTAAAAATCAAGTGGCTCAAACTCAGAAATTAATTGAGTATAATTAATGGAATATAAAGCCATGTAATTAAATTTACAGGTGTCCAGAGCACCATGTTCTGGAAAAGAGTCAAAGAAACAATATATCAAATAAATTACTCATTTGTTTAATATCAGATTGAATATCTCTTCTGAGAAAGTGAGCACTGATTTCACTAACGCTAAAATTATGAGTGAGGTTGCTTCATTTTTCACATTATATAGCTCTACTGCAAAGTATAAATATTTCTAAAATATCATAAATCTTTTTCCTATTATTGGAAGTTTGCTATGTTTTCAATTGAAAAGAGCAACCACAAACCAATGAATTTGATGGTTAACAAAAGATGAAGAAGATGAAATCAAACAAGTTAAAGAATTGAATACAATTCTAATTTTAATCAGTAATCTAAGGAAACAGGTTATAGTAACTAAGAACAATGATTTTATTGAATCTTAAGAGTTTTTTTAAGAGCTGAAAATTATGCTTATTTTTCTAATCTCTATTAAAAATCAAAGCAAAGCATATCTTTTTAAATTTAATCTATTACATTTGTAACCAATTTCAGTGACTTTAACATCTTGAGTTATTTCATCTTGTACAATCTTAAACAGTTTTTTACTCAGCAAAGCACTAGGTTTAGAGTCTGTTCATGTATAGCCGAGATCTACCATAGTAAAACTATGACCTACAAGTATGAGTTTTGGAAATAAGCATACTTTAAAATATGACATTATATCATCACAAAATAATAACATATACATTGAAACATTTCCAACTTACCTGTTTGAATATTCTTCTTATTAATTTGTGGGAGTTCTACAAAAATTATAAATGACAATTTTCTGGTTGTTGTTAGCTTTGCAAATATCTTTCCCAAATCTAAAGATCGCTATATTTGTTGATTCATTTTTTTGTTTATTAGAGTTTATTTTTAATATAGTCATAACTTTTTAAATGGATTCCTTAGGAATTTCTGCATAGAAAATCAAATTACTTGAAAATACAGTTTTATTTCTTTGTTTGCAGTCTGTATGCTTTTTAACTTATTTTTCTTGTCATATTGCACTATCTAGAATTTCCGTTATGTTCAACAGAAGGGATGAGAACAAATATTATTGCCTTATTATCGACCTTAGAGAGAAAGCATTCTATCATTCACCACATGTTAATTGTAAATTTTTCAAAGATGTCCTCCATAATGTTAAGGAATAAGCTTTACTCTTCTTACTTATTGAGAGCTTTGGTCTTCCATGGGTGTTAAATTTTTGTCGATTATGCATTCTACATCCATGGAGATGATCATACAGTTTTCCTATTTCAGTCTGAGAATTTGGTGAATTATAGTAATTGATTTTCGAATGTTATACCAGCTTGAATTCCTGGGGGTGGGGTAGGAACCCTACTTGATGGTGTGATAATATTTTCCTATGTGGTTGCTTTCTTCTTCTTTTTTCTTTTTAGCTGCTTTCTTTTAAATAAAGTTTTGTTTAAAAACTTTATGAATATGTTGATGAGGAATTGATCTGTTTTCTCTACTTGTAATGTTTTGTCCAATTTGGAGAACAGGGTAATACTGGAATTTCCCCTCCTCTTATGTGTGGAATCAGTATTATTATTATTATTTAAATTTTGGTAGAATTCACCAGTGAATCTATTTGAACCTGTAGTTTTCTTTGAAGGTTTTTTAAACTATGAATTTAATATCTTTAATTCATATGAGGCTATTCAAGTTATCTATGTTTTGTGGATGTTTTGCTTGTTTGTACCTTTCAAGGAATTTGTTCATTTTATCTAAGTTGCCATATATATTGACACAAATCTATATTAGTTCTGGATGCCTTGAAGCAGACACCAAGACAGGATGAGACATGCAAGGAAAGTACTGGGGAAAATGCCCCTGAGGGATAATGTGGGAGGAACTGGAAGAGTCTGGTGAGCTTCTGCTCCCTGTTTCTCATTTGAAATTTTGCCAGCTGACTTGTAAAAAGTGACCCCTTGAAAGAGTTTTACTGTGGGAACTCCAAGCCATGTGGAGACTCCTTGGAAGATGTTATACCATCTAGAGAAAGAGAGAAACCAAGGAGAACCAAGTTTCCAGCCGTGATTAGTGAGTGAAGGAAACTGGGAGGTGAACTCCTCCTGCCCCAACACACCAGTATATGCCTTGTGGAAAAGAGAAAATATGTCAAGCTGAGCCTTTCTTGAATTTCTATCTACACAATTGTGAGCAAAATAAAATTGTCCTTTCAGGATAGCTTGTTAAGCAGCCATAGATGACTGTTCCAGAAAATAAATTTTATCTGATGAATTCATGTTTGGATTCTTGGTTTTGTTAATTGCCCATTCTTAGCATTAGCTTTTCTTTAGCTCTCAGTATCATTTTGAGTTAGAGGTTTAGGAGATTAGCTCACTTTTCTTTGGGCTCTCCTTCCCACTGACTATTTTGCTTTCAGCTCTGTGGTTTATGATGTGACAAATACAGTAAATTCATTTTTAGGAGGCTATTGTTTTGTCCTCCTACTTTTCTAAGATCGGAACATCTTATAAACTGAGTGTTTAACCAACAGGATGCCTCCATTTGCTTTAGGCTTCCTCTCAGGGACAACTGAACACTTCTAGCACCTTACTTCAGGCTGTAGATTCGTCTCTGGTCTCTTTCTTACATGGAATACTTCTAAGAAGCAATATCTTATAGGAAGGAGTCACATCCTCAGCTACTGTAACCTATTCCTGATGTTAGCACACAGCAAGTCTGTAGATTTAGCCCATCTCCTTTTTCTATGCATGTTATTGGAGATGCAGGATTGTGTTCTAAAATTTTCTTTGGCTACCTAGACAAGAACTCTTTCAAAAATGTGTGTTTACTCTAAATATCCAGTGTTTTCACTTATTCTGCTACATTGTTTCTTAAGCTTCAAGTTAAAGATACAAAAATTTGTTTCAATTTTTTTTGTGTGTATTCCCTAATTGTCAAGCAAGGAGAGATATATCTACACCAACAATTGCCAATAAGCAGAATGTGTGTTTTCCCTTGACTCTCTCTACTTGCATATAAATCTATATTTATATCTCCCACTGTCTACCAAGGCTTTATCTAAAATGAATCCACTTGGCTGAAAAGGTCTCTACCAGAAGAGATTAAATATTTGTAAAACTACAATCTTCAGAATGTGTTGTTGATAGTTCTTTTTCTATCTTGCTTCCACCTACAAGCATTTACTTTCCAGGTTGAGACTTTCTATTGCAGTCATGCTTGCAGTTTCCTCCAAGTACCTAATTCTCAGTTCCTGCACAGATGGCTACTGTGATATGTTGTCTACAAATCAATGTTGGAAGAAAGTTTCTACAGTAGGAGGATAGGAGAAATATTTTGTTTCGTTCACAAAATATAAGCTATGTTATCATGGTATGCTGTCCAGTTTTGAGATCCAAAGAGGTGACATAGGTGAGATTAGAATTGGCATGTCCCATTATTGTTTTTAATTCCTTTCTTTATATGTTAATTGAAATTCCTCCAAAATCCTTGCAATGGGTTAATGTACAATCCTCATTTATCATGTTGTATGGCAAGAGAGGAGGAATCATTCATGGATATCTTAAGAATAAGTTGGAATAGAAAATGCCAGGTACCTCAAGTCATTTTTAGTAGAAAGAGCTCACGGATTTAAAGCAGTGATGGGGACGGTCTGATGCACAGTGATTCTTGGCATCATCCTTGGAATGAACAATGAATTCGGAGAAGGGCATGAATGTAAAGTCTTATGGAGATAGAAAACCAACTGTCTTGGTAAGAAGAGAAGCTTCACTGAGCACTACTATATTCTCTGTTTTTTTCTGCTTCTCTGAGAACCTTTGATTCATTTTTTCCTTAATGGAATTCCTATTTCATTCAACTAGTTCTTCAACATCTCGTTACACATACTTTTTAAGGGGTAATGAAAAAAGTCACATTCTTGTTACAAGAACATCAGATTCATATGTTTTGGATGCTTTGGGCTTTCACAGAAGCTTAATTTGACCACTGAATCTGTCTCATTAATCAATATGTTTATGTTGCTACAGTGAAAGCCTGGGATGAATTGATGGTGTCTGTCAAGGTAGCTCAGTAAGCATACTTTTTATTTTAACATTTTTTAAAATTTTGAAATGTACCATATATACAAAAAAAGCAATACATTTCCAAGTACATTTTAATAAGTAGTTATAGAACAGATTTTAAACTTTCCTGTGGGTTACAATTCCACAATTTTTCTTTTTTTTTTCTTTTAACTGCTCCAAGACACTGGAGATCAACAGAAATATCAGTATAATGATTTAGCAGTCATACTCATTTGTTAAACCCTATCTTCTCTGTATAACTCCACCATCATCTTTGATCTTTCTCCCACTCTTTAGGAGTATTGGGGCTATGCCCATTCTAACTTCTTCACGTTGGGAGGGGCTGTCGATAATGTGGGTTAGGGGGATGGATCTAGTTGATATTCTAGAACAGATGGCCCTTCAGCATTTCAGGATTTATCTAGTCCAAGGACCCATGTGGAGGTTGTAGATTATGGAGAGTTACCCTAGTGCATGGAAACTTTGTAGAATCTTAAATAACATCCTAGGTATTCTTTCGGATTGGTAGAAATGGTTTTGGTTGGGGTGTTAAGCATACCATTTGAGCTTATTGTTTTCATCTTTCTCTCTGACCTTCCAATTAAATTGAAAATTTTATATTCTGCCCCAGAATACAACTGCCACCCTTTACAAAACCTTGTCCAGCACCTTTTAAAAAGAATTGTGTCTCCATTCCTGATGCAAATACAAATTAAGCAATCTGCCAAATTTCATTGCAAGTTGACATAGCTTAAACGCCTGTGTTGTCTTTATCTTAGCATTGGCTTGGACAAGGGTCTGTGGGGGCATGAAATATCAAATGTTCTGCCAAGAAAGTGGCTTCCATTCTTTAAAAAATTAATTTCTTCCATGAGCTCTTGCCCACATGAAGTTTTGTTCATTTAAAGTCGGTAAAGAATAATGAACAATAGCATTAATGGTGATGATGTAATCATGATATCATCTAAGTAAAGTTATAATTTATCTCCCAAATGGGAGCTGTAAGCTATACTTACAGGAAAAGTATCAATATTTCTGAATATTTTCTTTGGCTTTTTGCTACTACTTTAAAAAATTTTAAGCCCCTTCAAGCCCTTCTGACTACAGTCACTTACACAGAGCCAGGAAATCTAGCTCTCAATAATAGTGAGCTTTTTTTTTTAATTGAAGTGAATGAAAAAAGACTTTTCCTTGAAATATCTTCCATGTGTTTGAACTTAGTAACAACTGAAAAAGTTTAAAGACGCTATGTTATTTACTTACTAAAAATAGACAGATATGGCATACTCAGAGGGCAAATCCCAATACAGAAAAGAAGCATGTAGTATATTGGAGTGGGAATAAAACATTACCGTGTCTTTTTCTCGTCTTTCTATATAACTAGGTACTTGGGGTGCTGATTTGAGAAACGCAGCACTCACTAGCCCAAAGTAAGTAGATATGGCTCTTTTTTTTTCTTCTTCTCCTTTTAATTCCTTTGTCATTTCCCAACTGTGTCAAGACTTGGCATTTAATCATCTTTTTAGTGTTTCAAACTTACATTTGCTTTAATGATTTGCATTCCTTCCCATGACTACAATCAAAAAATGGTGTGTTGTAGATACATGAAGATGCCTCTTCTCTCTCTGCTCTCATTGATTAGAATTCCTCTTCAAATTCCCACTGCTACTCCCTGCCTTTGCCCCAGGCTTGGAGCCATCAGTAAAGATAGACTCTAACTCCATCCTTTGACTCCAGGCAATAGGGAAAGGATAGACCAGGCAGATGGTGGTGCTCCCTTCACCCTCCTCAATGCTCTTTACTCTACTTACCCTGATTGAATTTCTGTATCCCTTCTACTTTTCCCTGGTCCTCAGGAGATTTTATGATAAAACCAACAAACATATACAGTGTTGACACCTGAAATCTAGGTTTTCTGCAAAATGTAAATAGAATTAAAAATATTTTCAGAATACTTATCATCCATCACTATAGCCCTCACTGCCTCAACCTTTTTTGAATTCTTTGTTAGGCAAGAAAGAGGAAGAGGGACTGGAGTGAAAAGAATCCCTCTGATTTATGCAAGCACAAGAACTAAATTTCCCAGTGCTTCTAAACTCACCTTAGTCTCTCTGACACTATAGTTACCAGAAAAATTGCAGGATGCCCAGCAAAATTTCAATTTCAGATAAACAGCAATTCTTTCATTGCAAATGTGCCCCAAATATTTTGTGGGACAATCTTACACTGTATAATTATGTGTTGTTTATCTGAATTTAAGTTTTAGGAAATGGTGGAGCAATGAGATGGAAGGAATATGGGTCTCTGTGTCTTTATTTAGCAGGGAGGCTCCTTCTGACTTGACCAGTTAGTCTATTGCAAGAGAAAGAAAGAAACTTCTTTCTAATTTAATCTGTTTTATATTGGGATCTCTTCATTAAGCCAGCTTAGTCTTTGTTGTACTTAGTTCAGACAGGGATCTTTGATTCCATCCTCTTCTTCTAAGTTATAACACCTTCATATCAAGTGATCCAGTTAATGGAAAGGAGAAAAGCTCTAAATTTTTTTTTTTACTGTTCCACTGATCTCCTTTCCTTTGTAAAGGTTTCAATAGGCATTCTCCTGGTTTGTTTTGTATTTCAGTATTTTCTTATTCTTTAAGGGTAGTTCTGGTAACATAAAATACTCTTTGTTTTCCATTGTCTGAGACTATTTTGTTTTCCCCTTCATTCCTGAAGAATACTTTCTCTGGATAGAGAATTCATGGTTGATAGTTCTTTCCTTTCAGCATTTGAAAAATATTTTCTTCTGGTCTCCGTGATTTCAGATTTTAAAAATCTGCCATTCTTTTCCAGGTAATACCTTGCTTCTCTGTGGCTGTTTCAAATATTTTTTTCCTTTGTCTTTAGTCATCAAAAGTTTAGTTATGATGTGTTATAGCATATACTTCTTTGAATCTTTTCATATTTGGGATGCACTCAGTTGCCTGCATCAGTAGATTTATTTATTTGACCAATATGGGGAATTTTCAGGCATTATTTCTTCAAATACTTTTTCTATCCCATACTCTTTCTCTTCTCCTTCTGGGACCTCAGTGATACAAATGTCAGATCTTTGCCATTGCCTCACAGATCTTGTGTTCATTTTTTTCCCATTTATTTATTTCTCTTGTTCAGATTGAGTAATTGTATTTTACTGTCTTCAAGTACAATACTTACTGATTCTTTTATCATCCCTTATTATTGAGTTTTTCCAGCATGTTTTGATTTGGGGTATTGCGTTCCTCATTCTATATTTTATAATTGGCTTTTTGTCACTTCTATTTATTTTCTGAGATCATCTATTTTATTCATTTGTTTCAACAAAATATTTAATTTATTGTTGAAACATTTTTATGACAACTGCTTTAAAATTCTTGTCAGATAATTCCAACATCTGATTCTTCTTGGCATTGCCCTCAGTAAATTATCTTTTCTTATTCAAATTGTGATTATCCTGATTCTTGGTATGACAGTGTTATTTCTTGTTTTGTTTTTTTTTTAATCCTGGTATTGTGTTAGGAATTTAAGCTTCTATTTTAGTAAACATTTATGCTGTTTAGTTTTAGCCTGTAGCTTCTTGCCAGTTTTGTGGGGTCAACTTCTAATGACAGTTCAGTTTTATAAGCCCTTTCTGAGCCTTTGTGCTATTCTGGTCTGCTTCAGTTTTTGGCACTCCTGTGGCTCTCATTCAATCCCAGCTAGTACTGTCTGTAGGAAACAAAATATCCTTTCCAGGGCAGCCTACGGTTTCTGGGCAATCTTGTAGAGGAGGCAGAAGCCATTGGGCCTGGTTTTCCTATTCCACTGGTGGAGGGCAAGGTGACACTGAGCTTCACTGCTGCCACTGCTGGGGGCAGATGCCCACCAGTAACCCAGTGTGGAGCAGTGCCTGGCACAGCCTAAGGCTTTGCTGTTGCTCATGCTGGTGCTGGATGGGAGTCATCTGCCAATCCTGGTTGTGAAGTAAGATTTGGGGTTCTCTGCTAGGTCAATTAGACTTCTCATTTCCTGATCTTTTGGCAGATCATTTCTTAGGTCCTTTGTTTATGCCTGTTGTTGATTCCAGGCACCCAGTCCATAGGTACATGGGAACCTACCACATTATCAGTTCTCAAGACCTGAGATCCCCTACTGTAAGCCTTCTTAATTCCAGTTTTCAGAGCCCTTTAATCAGAATAATTTGCAAGGTGGTTAGTTGTATTTAGAGAGAAGGAGCAGGGAAAAGTGAATCTATCACATTTTTATCAAGAACTTGGAGCCTTCTGACTATCTTTTAAAATGGTCAATAGTGCAGAAATTTCTAGGAATTAACTTGGTAAAAATAATAGGGAGTTTTAGGCCCCATATGATTATGCCCCTTGTCCCAAATGTGGATTGCATTTATAGTTGATATCAATCTCTTAGTAGCAAAAGCAGCTGGTTAATCACTAAGAGATTGAATGGTGAGTACTTTCAGAAAGAACGAATAGTCTGGTGTAAATGTACACCAGATATTCCATTTATACCCCATCTTTTAATCCTACACAGAAGTGATTTAAGTCCTCTAAAACCCTGTTTCTCAACCAGAGTTGATTCTGGCTCCCAGACAATATTTGGCAATATCTGGAGGTATATTTGATTGTCAAAACTGGGGATGTGCTTCTAGTAAGTAGAGGGCAGGGATGTTTCTATGCCCATACAATGACAGGAGAGCCTCCTCCTTGCCCCAAGAGAAATATCCGGCCCCAAATGCCAATAGAGTTGCACTTGAAAACCATTGCTTTAAAACTGGGCAAAAATATCACATGACAGTGATAACTTTCTTTGTGATTCCTGTAACACACTACTACTTGTTGATATTCTTTCTGCTGGAAACAATTGTAAACTTCAAGTGTAAGATAAGTTTATATGGACCAGATGTGTGATACTGTGCCTCTTCAGAATCTAAGAGAAACAAATCCTTCTTCATGGCATTTTACATTTTGGTTGCAAAGTTCACAAGTGCTCTGCAGGCTACAACTACTATGTTATGATATAAATAAGGTTATTAGTGAAATGAAAGTAAGAAAATATTCAAACGAAGTTCCTCACTGTGAGGTGCAGAGAAGATAAAACAGATTTTAATGGATATACGTTCACTGATGTTTGCTTTCAATGCATGGCACTGATCAGGTCATTTCTACTAACATGTCAGTAATGATAGCACGATGCACCACCATCTCCTAACTTTAAATTAAAGTAATTGAAGTGTACAAAGCAGACAGAAGCATTTTGATGCTACGATTCAGTGATAACTACCATCTTAAAGAACCTTCCCTTAAATGTAATATAAATCCTTTAGCCATTAAGAAATTAAGGTAACAAAAATGAAAAGAAACTGTACTTTGAAGAAATCCTAACAAGAATTTTCTAATTGTAAGATCTGTTACCAATATACATGTCCTCATCATAAAAATAAATTATTTTCCTTGAACATTCATGATTTTATTACTTTGTTGAATAACATTTAGATATCATATGCTTTCTAACCCTTCATAGTCATTTTCCTTAATAAGAACTGTTCTTCATATGAGTGTAATAAGAAAACATTGTTTGTATAAAATAATTTTCATTTTTTCTTACACTTAAATAAGTGATAAGAATTTATTTCTTTTAAACATCCATTGGATGATATATGTGATTTTCTCTCAAGAATGCGTTCAGCTATGAGTCTGGAATATTACTTCTTTGGAAGAAACTTGGAGTTTATATGCCTCACTTTTCTTACTTGGTAAATAAAGAAGTAATGGCAATCAGCTATTTCCCAGGTATATCTCAAAAAAGTGCTCAAACAGTCTAAAAGGATTTAAAAGCATAGATTGCTAGAAAGGTTATTATTTGGTGATGCAAGAGCTGAGATGGAAGTCAGGACTATGTGAACACTGAGTGAGTCAAATGAAATTCCTCACTGAGAAGCAGAGAAAATGTTTGCACACCTCATGACATCACCAAAAGCCATGCTGGCCAGCGTCATAGAAACAACAGCTCACCAAAGCCCCCCTCAACTAACAGACAGTTCTAAATGAACACTTGGCCTGCTCTATAAGTTCAAGGAACAACCTCTAATATGCACCCCTCCTGCCACCCAAAGAATGCCAAATAAAAATCTAAATAAAAATTGAATGCAATTTCAAGGCAATATCTCTTGCAGTCATTTCTCCAACAAGATGGTCATGCCTAAGCTTCCCCTACAGAGAAATTCTGGAACTCCCACTGGTCCTCTAAAAACACAGTTGTCTTACCTAATTAAAAGAATGCATATCATTCTGTGATTGTTAGTATGTCCTTTTCAAATGGGCTTATTGGCCAGGCAATTACATATACCTTGACTGGTCCATGCCACTTACCCTTCAGACAGTGGAATGACACACAGCATCATGCTGATGCTGATATTGGGGAGTTAGGGATGGGAGAGGGGATATTCTCATGTTAGAATGAGAGTTTAAAGCAGCTTCGTCCTTGTTATCCCCACCCCACCCGGAGCCCACACCACTGCAATAAGAACAGGGAAAGAGTCAAGTGCAGTATATAATTTCCATAGCTACCTCTTCTTTTCAACACAAAATTGTTTTTGTTATTCACTGTGGTCAAAGTTATTACAGAAATTCACAGTGAGAAAAAAATGCACCATTTTCATTCTTATTTGTCTGAAGGACAAAGCTTATGACTGTTGTTTAAAATTCTGTTGTATCAAATATACATAGCAATCTGTTTGCTACAAAATCATTCATTCTTCAGTTGATGGCCCATATGTTTACAGACCCCAATAAAAATAAGCGACTAAACTGGGATTCATATGTTTTACTTTAATATCCATTATACTACTCTTTAGATATTCCTATGAGTTACTTAAAAATATAAACACCCTCACAGATAAAATTATACCAATTCTGATTAATCCATTCACCCCAGGTTCAATGTGAAACCCTCTACTGCATGTGGAAAAAGATCCCCCAAATGAGGGAAAGCAAATGAGCTTTATAATAAAAATACTGTTTTCAAGGCCAGAATAGTCGCATTAATTATGCAACCAGTGCTGCTTTGCTTAAATTACCTCAGCCTCTGCATTTGAAGAGCCTTATTAAATAGTTATGTCCCTATATATTTAAAGAAAGAGAGTTTTATCCATTTGATTAAGCTATTTTTATTCTGAAGAATTGCAGTATAATATTCTTATGTATTTTCTTCTTCTCTCACCTCCCTTCTCCTTCTCCCTTTTTTCTGCAAGTTACACAGGAAGGAAACTAATATTACTCCAGACATTCAATCTTGCCAAAGCAAAGTAAACACATGAAAGTTCAAGAGGGTTAAAAAAAAAAAGGAGAGAAAACTAGAGAAAGGGATCAGTATAAAATTTCCTATTGCTCCCTGACAAAAATACCTCATAAGCACTTCAGCCTTTGTTTATTTGTTTGAAGCAATTCCGAATACCATTCAAGTACTTTCCTCTTGCAGTATGAATTAATTTTAGCTGACAGAGTGAAAGTCTCCACTCATCTCCAATTCCCATCAAATAAACAAGTTGCCCTTTCTCGAAGGAAAAAAAAATGAAACTACTGTTCTCCCTTGGTTGCTTTAAGAAAAAAAAATAATGAGCCATGTGCCTTAGAACAAGTTCTTCTAATGAGTTAAGTGCCATCATGTCCCCAAAAGGACAGCCACTTTAATGCAATGTGATTGGTATTAAAAACAAAGCACGTTAGAATTATATGCATAACTTGCTAATATTTGGACCACTTTTCCATTGGGAGTGGTGTTTTGGAGTTTATCTATTACATGTCACCAATTCTTTGATAAACTTCTCAAGATGAGAGTGTCACACATCCCCTGGCCTTTGGAGCAGAAGGAAACTAATTAATTTGGAGGTGGAAGATAGCAGATCCTCATTGGATATTCCCTAGTATAATCTGACAAGACAGGCAAATGGGCTATGTTAAAATTTGATAACTCCTACAAGGAGGAGGCCAACTAAATCACCATGATTATTCCTTATCAAGACATATCAACAGGAGGGTAATGAAACTCAAAGCGATTTGACCTACTATTGAATATTTCATTAATCATAGGGTCATTCAAAAATAACGTTCTTACTGGGGATAAATATTAAAGCATTGTGCATAATGTAGGAGGTGATAAAAGGAATTGTGAGCATTTTTCCCTAGCAGTTAAAGAAATGCCCTGCTTCAATTCGACACTCTTCTTTTGATAAGCTACTCAAAAGACAAAGGAGTAATTTCCTTTTTAAAAAAGTCAGTTATAAATGAAGGAGTCAATTTTTAGTTTGATGCTCTATCAGAGATTGACAGAGGTTTGGATAATACCAACATTGCAGAATGTAAAATATAATTAATATTCATCTATAATATAAATTAGATAATTGTTTTTAGCAGAGCTCCTTTTCAAGTTGTTTTGATTACACTAATTTAAAAGTCAATTTATTTAGCAGTTTTTGAGTGCCTATTATTCATACTAACTTGACATAGGATGAAGTCTAAAAGCTTGAATGTCTTTCTGACAACTGGCCTGAGTAACTGGTTTAGAAGAAAAATTGTGTTTCAGAAAATTGAATTAACAAACTTGGCTATTCTAGAATATTGTCAGTAAAAATTAGTCAAAGAATTCATTATTAAATGTGTGATTTGGCTAGAGGACCCAGTTCCATATCACGCCAACTTTTTATTTTGAAGTTTCAAAATCCTACTGAAGGGGAAGATGGCAGAATAGGATGGATTGGGTTTACCTCTGCTCAAAGAAACAGCTAGAGAAGGGACAGGAAGATGATTGAGATGGCAATAACAGGTTGTAAGTGACCCAGGAGGGTCTTTTGTACCACATAGTGAGGCCCTGGTTAGAAAAGCTGAAAAACTAAGATACAGAGAACCAGAGACATTCTAGCTGGTGCAAACAGCCTAACACGCTCTTTTCCAAATGGAAGCCTGGAGCCCTAAGGAGTGCACAGACAGGGAGACAGGGAGACCGGGAATGCTCTACCTCTGTGCCCCAGTGCTGCACTCTGCTCCTGCGTTCTAAGGTCTGCCTGAGCTGTCCCACATACCCACGGCCCCAGCACTGCACCTCTACAACCCTGCACCCTGCACCCCTTGCTCAAAGGCACCAGCATAGCACCCCCAACCTGTGCCTATACCTGCACTGTTGTGCCCCACTCTGCACCCCACATCCTGCTACATATCCATTCCACAAATGCAAAGTTTTAGACTACTTAAGGAAATCAACTTATAAAGTAAACCAATCAAGATATTTGCATGCTGTGAAAACAACAGGCCATTAAGCATATCAAGATGCAGACAGATATAGTCCAGCCTAATGATCAAATTAAAAGACCAGAGGAGACACAGATTCTGGAACAACCAGTCAAAGATGTTTGTATAACTCTACTAAATAAAATAAATGGGATGGCTAATGACAGAAAGGAGATCAAGAAGACACTAGAAGAGCATGAAGAGGAATTTGAAAGAATAAAAAGAAAAATAGCAGATATCACAGTGATTCAAGATGCTGTAGACCAAATAAAAAATATACTTGAGACACACAATGGCAGATTTGAAGAGGCAGAAGAAAGAACACGTGAACTAGAGGACAGGACAACTGATTTCAAACACTCAAAATAGCAAATGGAAAAAGATGGAAAAATTTGAATTGAATCTCAGGGCAATGATGGACAAAACAAAGCACACAAATATAAGAATCATTGGTGTCCCTGAAGGAGAAGAAAAGAGTAAAGGGCTACAAAGATTAGTTGAGGATATAATGGGAGAAAACTTCCCAACCCTTATAAAAGACATAAATATGCAGATCAAAGAGGCCTAATGAACTCCAGATAGAATAAAGCCAAACAGGCACAATCTGTCAAATGTTGAAGAGAAGCAGAAAATTCTGAAAGCAGAAGAGAAAAACGATCTACTACATACAAGGAAAACCACATAAGACTGAGTTCAGGCTACTCAACTGGCACAATGGAGCCAAGAAGGCAGTGATATGACATATTTAAGATCCTGAAAGAGAAAGACTTCTAGCCAAGAATTCCATACACAGCCAAACTGAATTCTGTACCCAGCTAAATTGTTTTTCAAAACTGAGGGAGAGATTAAAATTTTCACAAACAAAGGCTAAGAGAAATGTCAACAAGAGACCAGCTCTACAAGAAATACTGAAGGGAGTTCTGCCTGCAGAAAAAAAAAAAAAGATAGGAGAGGGAGGCTTGGATGAGGGCATAGAATTGAAGAGTACCAGTTATGGTAACCTAAAGGATAAAAAGAAAAAGAGGGAAAAGAGCATATAGATCTGACAAATAAAATCTAACAGATAAGATGGTGGATTCAAGAAAAGCCTTTAGAGTAATAACTTTGAATGTTAACAGACTAATCTCACCAGTTAAAAGATACAGTTTAACAGAATGAATTAAGAAATATAATCCAGCACATATGCTGCTTACAAGAGATTCACCTTAGACACAAGGATAAGTATAGATTGAAAATGAAAGGATGGAAAAGATGTTCCCCGCAAGTTGTAACCAAAAGAAAGCAGGAGTGGAAATTCTAGCAAAGTCAAAACAACAGTGACAGAAAGCAGATCAGTGGTTACATGGACCAAAAGGTGGGGTCAAGGGTTAATTACAAAGGCACCTAAGGGGACTTTTCGGGGTAATGTGTTTTATCTCTTGATTATAGTAGTTTTTAACAAACCACATGCATTGTCAAACTTATCTAATTGGACAAAGTCAGTGATTTTTATCTCAATATAAATTATACCTCAAACAAAAGCGGATTTTAAAAATAAGCAACTACTTGGATAAACCTTCAAAACATTATGCCAAATGAAGGGAGCCAGACAAAAGATCACATATTGTGTGGTTCCTTTTATATGAAATTCCAGAGCAGGCAAATCCATAAGACATAAAGTAGACCAGTGATTGTCAGAGGCTGGCACAGGCAGAATGGGGAGGGGTTACTCAGTGGGCTCGGGGTGCTTCTCCAGGTTGCTGAGAACATTTTGAAACTAGAGAGAGGTGGTGGTGGTACAACCTTGTGAATGCACTAAACATCACTGAATCATTCACCTAAAATGGTTAACGGTATGTTATGTGAATTTTGCCTCAACAGAATTTTTTAAATAATGAAATAAATAAACCAAATTTATCTCAGACTAAAAAAAAAAAATCCCACTGAAAAGCTGAAATATTGCCACATACCTATACTTCACTGGGATTTATTAGTTGTTAACAGTTTGCTTTACTTTTCTTTCCATCTCAATCTATGTTTTTGTCTTTCTTTCTCTCTAAAACTATATATATGAAAAATTCTTATTTCAATACATAGTTTCCCACATAAGCAAAATACCACTCTCATATGTAAGAATATTTAAAATAGATTATACACTATGTTTTATAATACAATAAATTTAAATTATTAATTTTCTTGACCTCTATATCATCAAATATTTTGATAATATTCAACATTTTTATTTCCAATTATCCCTTTGTTGGATCATAAATTTTTTTAGATCCATAAATCAGTATCCATTTATTGCCTTTGATGGTTATGTTTCTTTAGTCTCTTTTAATCTAGAACATTCCTCTCCCTTGTTATTGTTGTTGTCATTAATGTTATTGAATTATTTTGAAGTAGCTAAGCTAATTGTTTCCTTGAATCTGTTTTATAGTTATCTCATAACTAGGTTCAGGTACAGCATTCATGGCAAGTATCTTTCACAGGTGATATGTAATTCTTATTATTCATATAGGAAGGCACGCAATGTCAGGCTGTCCATCATTGGTAATGCTAATTTGTTCACTTGGTTAAGGTGATGACTAGTAGTTCTCTCCGTGATAGAGGCATTTTCCCTTTTTGTAATTGGTAACGAATCTCTAGGGTAATTCTTTGAGACCAAATGACTATACTGCTCCCTAAAACCTTCCAGTGAATAATTTGGGCATCAATTGATGATTCTTGCCTGAATCAAATACTACATTGGAGGTGGCAAAATAATTATTACAAAAAATTCAGTCATTTCCTCCGAATTTATTAGCTACCATTCTTCTGTCCACTATCATGTTTTAATAAATAATGATATGATAGAAAGCATGTCATCGGGATTACATTAGGAAACCTACTTTGCTATTTCCACAACTTAAAGTGTGTAATAGAAGACTGAAAGGATCTTCGAAGAACATTTTTCTCAAATGCTCTTCCAGAAAGAATTGCACAGTCAGTATGTGGACTGAATGACTATTGTGATCTTTGTACTTTTCACTGGAGAAAAAAGTAAACCATGGTCCCATGTTTCTAAAAGTTCAGATGTGTGAAGTTAATCAAATTGCAGCCAACTAACTGGTTTAATACAAACATTGCAATAAATAATTCTGCCAATGGTGATTAGGAAGAGCTTCACAGAATAAGTAGCTTTGAACTAACTTTTTAAGAACAAGTACAAGTTCTCCCAGTAGAGAAGTGAAGGTAAGAAACTACTATGCAAAGAGTGAGAAATGGAAGGACTATTCCTACTTAAGAAACCATTAAAAGTTTTGCAGGTATAAAGGGCAGGTTATGTGGCAGGAGTTATAAGATAACAAAGCTGGAGGGGTAACAATAATATCTGTGTTTTGTATATACCAGTCAGTGTTCTGAATATTTTCATATGTAATAAGTAATGTAATGCTTGCATAAACTCAAGACATAAAAGTATTATTGTCCTCCTTTTACAGATGAAAGAGAAAGTTTAATAACTTATCCAAAGCCAAAAAAAAAAAAAAAGTTAGCTGTGGTCTGAATCTAAAAGTCTAGAATAGGATCCACATTAATATAAACACTAGGCTATGCTGATTCTCTTTTAAAAATTACATCTTCATGACCACTTATTCTCTGCAAGGAAACATGCCAAGTGCTTTATATGCATTGTTTTAGTGATCCCCAAAAGAGTCCCACAAGGTAGGTATCATTATCATTTTATTTTCAAGTAAGGAAATTGAGGCAGTAGGTTGTCCAAGGCCAAGCAATTAGTGAGTAGAAAAAGCTGTCTCTTAAACAGTTTGAGCTCATCTCTGAACCATTGCAAAATAATGCACAGGAGTCAGATGTTATGGCTTTTGGTACTTTCCTGAAACATATGGACTCTTCTTTATCTAATCTGTTATAGGTCCAATTCTCTGCTGCTGAGTAATTGACACTAGCAATTCTTCCAAAAAGAGAAGTAAAATTCTCTGAGATCATCATCAGCTGCAGCAGCATAGAAAACATGTAATGAGCATTTACAATGTGTCAGGAGCTGTAGTAAGTGCTTTACAATCTTAACTTATTTGTCATAGGGGTCAAGTAGAGAACTGCAAAAGCGAATAGGTTCCCAAAGTATCAGGGGCTGGATAAGTACAGACATGAAGTGGGGAGCGAGAGGAATAATAGAATAAAAGAAAAGAAACTTAGATACACTTTTATTGGAGGCTGCTTGAGCCTATGGATGAGTTTCAATGGTGTCTTATTGTCCAGTGTGAGAGTTTTTGAAACTGAGCAAGAAAGTGGGGGCTTCTCCATTAATTGTGTATGCCATTTGGTTTCCCAACTTATATCAGGCTGGAAAAACTTCCTTAATAGCCAGATACAGGAAATGAATGGAACCCATATAGCCACTTTGTCAAGACACTTGTTCCCAAAACGAGTAAACACAAGAAAGGCTGATCATCTCAAAGGGAATTGTTTTAGCCAGGCTTACCTCTGAGTCATGTTTTCATCCTGTGTGAAGTTATTGCATCTAAAATTGTAAGTGGAGTACGTTTGTCATGTGAACAGATTTGTACCTGTCAGAATTATTTTCTCTAATTGGGACTTGTAGGTGATATTGATTCTGACAGCCAAAAAGGAAATCCTTTCAAGTTTTTTGGGATGCTTTTGTAGTTTTTTTAAATTGCTTTTAAATTTTTTATTGACCTGAAGTTTATGTATTTTTTACTATAAAGAGTAAGAGAGAAATGCAAGTTTGTTTTACCAGGTGACTTTCCAGTAGTCCCAACACCATTTATTGAAGGATACATTTGTCTCTGCTTGTGTACACACTGCTTTATTACATAGAAAAACATAAGTGAATTGTGTCTACTTCTACACTCTATATTAATTTCTATTAATATAGTTTAAGCTGCTACAGGTAATTCCCAGCACTCTTTTTCTTCTTCAATAAAATATTTCTGGCTTTTCTCACAAGTTTGGATTTTCAAATGAACTTTTGACTGAACTTATGTAGCTTCAAAAATGCTATGTTGATATTTTTATTGGAATGCTTTTTCCTAATCAATTGAATCTCCTATTAAAGAACATGCTATGATTTTGTACTGTTTTTATTCTTTGTGTCCCTCAATAGCATTTCTAACTGTTTTGTTATTATCTAGATCTTGTTAACATTTCTTGCTGTGATTATTCCTAAGCATCTTCATTGTCATTTTGTTTTTTTTTTACAATAAACATTTATTGTAAGAAATGTTTTCATTATGCTTTTTAATAGATTGTTGTAGATTATTGGATATAATAATAATATATTTTAAATAAAGGTTTATATATTTTTAAATTAAAATACTGAGGCAATAATAATGTCATTTTAACACTGAACAAATTAATGTGTGTATTAGTAAGACATTGTATTAGTTAGGGTTCTCTAGAGAAACAGAATCAACAGGAAACACTCGCACATATAAATTTATAAAAGTGTCTCACATAACCATGGGAACGCAGAGTTCAAAATCCACGTGGCAGGCAGTGAAGCCGATGATTCCGATAGAGGGTCTGGACAAACTCCATAGGAGAGGCTCATTGACTGAAGCAGGAAGAATCCTGTCTCTTCTGAGTCCTCTTTAAAAGGCTTCCCATGATTAGATTAAGCATCACTCATTGCAGAAGACACTCCCCTTGGCTGATTACAAATGGAATCAGCTGTGAATGCAGCTGACACGATCAAGATTTAATTCTATGAAATGTCCTCATCACAACAGAAAGGCCAGCACTTGCCCAACCAGACAAACAGGTACCACCACTTGGCCAAGTTGACACATGAACCTGACCATGACAGTCCACCCCCTGTCAACTTGGCAGCTATATATATCACCTTAAACCATACCTAATCTCTAAATAAAAAGCAGTAGAACACACACATTTTTTCTTTCACCTAACAATGCTCAACTGTCCTGAATATAACTGAAAACACATTAAATCTCTTGCACCAGACTAAGGAGCAAGTCCTTGGGTAATATTCATTCTTAAACTTGATATCTTACCATTTATAGTATAACATGAACAAAACAGCATTACAGTCCTCATTTCCATCATAGTTCATATTTATCACTACCTTCTTCCACTACCCATTCCATGTTCCCTTTACCCTCAGCGAGCACTTCAGCTGGTCGTGGTTCTTTGCCTTGTGGGGTGACCCAAACCTTCATTCCTGAAGTTTCAGAGCCATTGGTAGTCCTGCCTGGATTGGGTTGTTGAAGTTTTCCACTGATTTTAGTCATAGGGCACGGTAGTACTAAAAGATGCCCTAGGGGATCTCCTACATTCCAAGAAACTCTTCTTTACCTCCATTGTATAGTTGCAGTCCTATTTCCCTCTGATAGGGCCAATCACACCAGCCAATAATGTAATCACCTTCTTGGATTGTTGATCCAGGGGCATGAGTAGCCCAAAGTGACCCGATGGCAGTCTTAGATTCAAGTTCAATGGAATAATTGTTTTTCCTGGTGGAAGCACTCCCCCTTTTGGAACTAAAACCTGTAGACCAGCAGAGCTCAGGGTTGCAGGGACAGGAAGCAAAAATTTTCCTAGCGGACCACTAGGGGTAACAGTGAGTGGTACCACTCCCATTTCCACTCCTTGGTTCCTGGACCCATGAATCCACAACCCTACAGTGGACACTGATTCAGAGTATACACAGCTTCCTGGAGAACATTATCCCAGCCCTTCAAGGTATCGCTACCTAGTTGACACTATAATTGAGTTTTCAAAAGACCATTCCACCATTCTATCAATCCAGTTGCTTCTGGATGATGGGGAACATGGTAAGACCAGAGAATTCCATGAGCATGTGCCCATTCCTGCACTTCATTTGCTATGAAGTGTGTTCCTTGATCAGAAGCAATGCTGTATGGAATACCATGATGATGGATAAGGCATTCTGTAAGCCCACAGATGGTAGTTTTGGCAGAAGCATTGCATGCAGGGAAAGCAAACCCACATCCAGAGTACGTGTCTATCCCAGTTAGAACAAATCACTGCCCCTTCCATGAAGAGAGTGGTCCAATATAATCAACCTGCCAATATGTAGCTGGCTGGTCACCTTGGGGAATGGTGCCATATCGGGGGCTGAGTGTGGGTCTCTGCTGCTGGCAGATTGGGCACTCAGCAGTGGCTATAGCCAAGTCAACCTTGATGAGTGGAAGTCCATGTTGCTGAGCCCATGCAAACCTCCATCCCTACCACCGCGACCACTTTGTTCATGAGCCCATTGGGCAATGAGAGGAGTTGCTGGGAAAAGAGGCTGACAGTACCCACAGAATGGGTAATCTTATCCACTTGATTATTAAAGCCTTCCTCTGCTAAAGTCACCTTCTGGTGCGCATTCACATGGGACACAAATATGCTCATGTTTTTAGCCCACTCAGAAAGGTCTATCCACATACTTCTTCCCTATACTTCTTTGTCACCAATTTTCCAATTATGGTCTTTCCAAGTCCCTGATCATCCAGCCAAACTATTAGCAACAGCCCACGAGTCAGTATACAAATGCACCTCTGGCCAGTTCTCCTTCCAAGCAAAATGATCAGGTGAACTGCTTGAAGTTCTGCCCACTGAGAGGATTTCCCCTCACCACTGTCCTTAAAGGACACACCAGAAAGGGGTTGCAGTGCTGCAGCTGTCCACTTTCAGGTGGTATCTGCATATTGTGCTGAACCATCTGTAAACTAGGCCTGAGTTTTCTCTTCCTCAGTCAATTCAGTGTAAAGAACTCCCCAAGAGGCAATAGCTCTGGTCTGGAAAAGAGAAGATAATGTGGCAGGAGTGGAGACCATGGGCATTTGGGCCACTTCCTCATGTAACTTACTTGTGCCTCCAGGACCTGCTCTGGCTCTATCTCATATATACCATTTCTATTTTACAATAGAGTGCTGCTGCACATGCCCAACTTTATGGTTTGGTGGGTCAGACAACACCCAGCTCATGATAGGAAACTCAGGTCCCATGGTAACTTGGTGGTCCATGGTTAAGCATTCAGTCTCTACTAAGGCCCAGTAGGAGGCTAAAAGTTGTTTCTCAAAAGGAGAGTAGTTAACTACAGGAGAAGGTAAGGCTTTGCTCCAAAATCTTAAGGGTCTGCATTGTGATTCTCCTACAGGGGCCTGTGAAAGGCATCAAACAGCCTCTCTATTTGCCACTGACACTTCCAGCACCATTGGATCTGCTGGATCATGTGGCCCAAGTGGCAGAGCAGCTTGTACAGCAGCCTGGACCTGTCACAGAGCCTCCTCTTTTTCAGGTCCCCACTCAAAATCAGCAGCTTTTCTAGTCATTCAACAAATGGGCCGGAGTAGCACACCCAAATGAGGAATAGGTTGTCACCAAAATTCAAAGAGACCAACTAGGCATTGTACCTCTTTTTTGGTCATAGGAGGGGCCAGTTGCAGCAACTTATCCTTCACCTTCAACATGCCCCACACCAATGGACACCCAGAAATTTCATGAGGTGGAAGGCCCCAGTATTTTTGTTGGATTTATCTCCCATCCTCTGACATGCAAATGCCCTACCAGTAAGTCTAGAGTAGTTCCTCCTTCTTGCTCACTAGGTCCAATCAACACGATATCATCAATATAATGGACCAGTGTGATGTCTTCTGGGAGGGAGAAACAATCAAGATCCCTGTGGACAATATTATGACATAGGGTTGTAAAGTTGATATACCCCTGAAGTAGGACAGTGAAAGTATATCGCTGACCTTGACAGCTGAAAGCAAACTGTTTCTGGTGGTCCTTATTAACATCTATTGAGAAAAAAGCAATTGCCAGATCAATAGCTGCATACCAGGTACCAGGGGATGTATTGATTTGTTTAAGCAATGATACCACATGTGGAACAGCAGCTACAATTGAAGTTACCACCTGGTTGAGCTTGCAAGAATCCACTGTCATCCTCCAAGACTCATCTGTTTTCTGCACAGGCCAAATAGGAGAGTTGAATGGGGATGTGGTGGGAATCACCACCCCTGCATCCTTCAAGTCCTTAAAAGTGGCAGTAATCTCTGCAATCCCTCTAGGAATCCAATATTGCTTCTGATTTACTATTTTGCTAGGTAGGGGAGGTTATAGTGGATTCCACTTGGCCTTTCCCATCATAATAGCCTTCACTGCATGAGTTAGAGAGCCAATGTGGGGATTCTGCCAGTTGCTTAGTATGTCTGTTCCAATTATACATTTTGGAACTGGGGAAATAACTACAGAATGGGTCTGGGGGCCCACTGGACCCACTGTGAGACAGGCCTGAGCTAAAACTCCACTGATTACCTGGCCTCCATAAGCCCCCACTCTGACTGGTAGACCAGAGTGACATTTTCAGTCCCCTGGAATTAATGTCATTTCTGAGCCAGTGTCTAATAATCTCTGAAATATCTGATCATTTCCTTTTCCCCAATGCACAATTACCCTGGTAAAAGGCCATTGGTCTCCTTGGGGAAGGCCTGGAGGAAGATTAACAGTATAAATTTGTGGCAGTGTAACAGGGTTCTCCCCAAAAGGGACCTGGCCTCCCCTTCATTCAAGGGGCTTTGGGTCTGTAAACTGTCTCAAGTCTGGAAATTGATTAAGGGGCTGTGACTGTGTTTTTGTAATTCAGGTTAGACTTCTGTTCACTTGACCTAGAACTCTTTTGTTCATACAGCTCTAACAAGAATTTTGTATACTGCCCATCTATTATATTTCTAGGCACCCCATGATTTACTAGCCAGTGCCACAAATCTCTGCAAGTCATACGATTTTGACCCCTGCTTTGAGTTTGCTGTCTATTATAATAGCCATGTCTACCCTGTCTTTGGCGATTAAGTGTGCCACCTGGCTTCTGCCAACTTGGGATCCTGTCATCCCCATTGTGGTTAAGGATTCCAGCTCAGTGACAGCAGTTCCTACAGTAATATCTGACCTACAGAGAAGTGTAACTACAGACCTCTTCAGGGATGATGGCACTAGTCTCACAAATTTATTGTTCACTGTTCTGGTAAAAGGTGCATCCTCTGGACATTCCTGGGGTGTAAGAGCAGATTTTGCATGATAAATCCATTCTAACATTCCAATCTTTCTAAGCCTCTGGATCCACTCATCTACATTACACCAGGGCAGTTCTGGCATTTCAACCTCAGGTAATGTCGGCCACCTTTTGATACATGTTTCAATCAACCATCCAAACAAACTATTAATACCTTTTCTAACCCCTCAAGCTACAACATTAAATGCAGAATCTCTGCTTAGTGGGCTCATATCAATAAATTCAGCCTGATCCAGCCTTATATTCCTCCCATAATTATCCCACACCATTAAAATCCATTGTAACACATATTCCCCTGATTTCTGTCTATATAAATTGGAAAACTCACACAGTTCTTTTGGAGTATAATGTACTTCCTCATGTGTGATATTTTGTACCTCACCTTTAGGGGCCTGTTGGGACTTTAGTCTAGTTATAGGTCTGGAAGGGATGAGGGGTGTTGGTGGTGGGTCATGAAAAGAATTAGAAATATCTTCCAAGCCATTTGCTTCAGGGCATTCATTTGCAGTTGCATCTGGTGAAACAGGACTAATCACTCTAGGGATAATCCCTTCAGGAGGAAGGGTGGCCAACTCCTCAAGACAGTCTGGAGGTGGGAAGGCTATGTCCTCAGGGCAGACTATTATAGGGTTATCTAGAAAAGACTTAACATGACCTAGGGTTTCCACCTCACCCCTGAGACCATTATCAATCCATATGTCACCATTCCATTTTTCAGGGTCCCACTCCTTTCCAATCAATGCCCTCACTTTAATGGTAGACACCATGCAACATTGAGTTTTCAGCTTATGTTGTACAGTTACTACTCTAACAATAAGATTCTGAGTCTGATTTTCAGAGATCTCAAGTCTATGGATACAGAAAATAAGATTTTCCTTCAGGATACTCACAGAAACCTCTACATCTGTCAGATGGCATTTACGCTTCTCATTTGAAGCCTTAAGCCCATTCCTTTCACTCCTTAATGTATCCAGTGTATCTAAAAACAACCAGTCAACATCTCTATACCTTTTATTTCCACAAAGCTTCATAAAGGTGTCAAATTATCCCCCAGAGCCTGGATTTGTACAAGTGAAGCGTTAGAAGAATGGAATGGTGATATTTTGACTATCTCTTTTACCAACTCACTCCACGGATTGGGAGTGTCATTCTGATTATGGGAATCAGAGTTCTTAGTGCTTTTGAGTCCAGTCAGAGTAGAAAACCATTCATAAAACCCATTTTTAAGATTCTGTTTCTTAAGAAACACTCCTGTTACCAAGTTGTATTAGTTAGGGTTCTTTAGAGAAACAGAATTTTCTCTAAAATTTATAAAAGTGTCTCACACAACCATGGGAACACATAGTCCAAAATCCACATGGTAGGCTGTGAAGCTGACGATTCCAATGAAGGGTCTGGATGAACTCCACAGGAGAGGCTCACGAGCCGAAGCAGGAAGAGAGCCTCTCGCTTCTGAATCCTCCTTAAAAGGCTTCCAATGATTAGATCAAGCATCACTCATTGCAGAAGACACTCCCCTTGGCTGATTACAAATGGAATCAGCTGTGGATATAGCTGATGTGATCATGATCTAATTCTATGAAATGTCCTCATCACAACAGAAAGACCAGCACTTGCCCAACCAGACAAACAGGTACCACCACTTGGTCAAGTTGGCACTTGAACCTAACCATCACAGATGTTTTGCTTGAACATTTTGTTTAGTTTTTATCAAAGCACTTTTTCATTTTGTTTTCCAATTTACTCAATTTCTAATTTACATGCAATTAAGTTGACACTTTTTGGTATACAATTCTGTTAGTTTTTTTTAATGCAGATTTATTGAGATATATATTCAGCCCACACAAACCAACTGAAGTATACAAACACTGGCTCACATTATCATCACATAATTGTGCATATAATCCCATGATTGATTTTAGAACATTTTTATTACTCCAGAAAAGAGATAACAAACAGTTCTGTTAGTTTTTTTAAATGTATAGAGGCATATAATCACTTCCAAAATTGAAATACAGAACACTTCTATCACTACCAATAATTCCACCAAGCTGCTCCTTGGGTTAAAGTCCTCCTCTATTCCTATTCAATGCCTGATAACCTCTGACTGGTTCTAGAATGTTGCAGATGTTCTTTCCAGAGTGTTCTATAAATGGAGTAGTATGATGAATGGAGTTTCTTTCAATAAGTGTAATGCATTAGAGATTCATCCATGCTGTTCTGTGGTTCAGTAGTCTGTTCTTTTTACTACTCAATTACATTTCATTATATGGATGTAAAACAGCTTACTTATTCATTCCGCCTTTAAGGACATTCTTATTTTCAATTTGGAATAATTGCATCTTCTATAAACATTTGTGTACAAATTTGTGCATGAATATGAGTTTTATTTATCTTAGGGAAATACCTATGAGTGGGATCCTGGGTCATATAATAAGTGTATATTTAACTTAACATCAAACTACCAAACTGTTTTCTAGATTGGCTGAATCATTTTATAGTCCCACAAACAATTGAATGAGAATTCAAGTTTTTATTTTTCTTTAGTTTTCAACATCTTGATTACGTTTGAAATATGGCTTTCTTTAAGTTTCTTTAAGTTCAAAATAGGGCTTTTTGAGCTACTTGAATTTCTACATGTATATCCTTCCCCAAATTTGGGGAGTTTTCAGGCAATTTTTATTCACATTATGTTTTTTTCTGCTTCAGCCTTTCCCTTTTCCTTCTGAAACTCCAATGACATGAAGGATAGGTATTTTTATATTGTCCCACAGTTCCCTAAGGCTCTGTTCATTTTCTCAGGCATTTTTCTCTCTGTTCCTGAGATTGGATAATTTCTATAGATAACCATTCAAGTTCAATGACTCTCCTCTGTTGTCTCTGTCCTGTTATTGAATCAATACAGTGATTTTTCTTTTAATTTCAAATGTTGTATTTTTTAGTTTTAAACATTCCATGTGGTTATTTTTAAAATAAATTTGGGTTGTCTACTTAGAACTCTTATGTGTCCATTCATTTCAAGAATGTTTACCTTTAACACATGAAACATTGTTCTATTAGCCACTTTAAAGTTTTCAACTGATAATTCAAATATCTGTTTCATCCCAGAATTGGTGTCTGTTAATTATCTTTTCCCTCCAGAATTGGTCACATATTTCTGTTTTGTTTTTTTAATTGAATAATTTTTTATTGTATCCTGAACATTTTAAGAATATTGTTGGGGAGATTCTGGATCTTGTTGAAATTCTCTCAAGGACATTGATTTTGCTTGTTTGTTTGTTTGCTTTTGGAGCCCATCAATGAGATTAGGTCCAGACTACAAATCTGCCCTGTCTTCTGTGGTTGGTGGCTCTAATATTAGTTCATTTTTCAAGGTCATTGCTGTGTTATTTTGGCTGTCCCATACATATGCCACTCACGAGTTAGTCTGGGCCTTGGGTGATAGTTTATAATTCATTTTCCAAAGCCGATGTTTTGCTACTTTGGGTCTGTCTGACACGTGTAGCTCTGGGGCAGGCCCAGGATTTGTGCTTGTTTATACATAGAATTAGAGAATCTCTTTCACCTGTCTCCTCCTCTCTGGGAGTCATTTTACACATTTTGGCTTTCAAGGGCCCCTTTTCCCAATCCTCTAGTCAGGAAAATAGGATACTGTTGCTTAGACTGCACCATAATTAGGTCAAAACAGTGACAAAACTCACTTTGGACACCACTCTTTGGACCACAGAAGCCCCTTTGCCAGTTCTTCTGACCCCAGAAAGATGGGGTTTCTCTCAGAGGGTTTTGTTAAGACCCTGGACTGAGTTTGAACTCAGGGCAGGGATAGCAAAAGAGAAGGAGAAGAAATAAGTTCAACAGGGGATTTGCCTCCACCCTCCACTTCACAGAGACCCTTTTCCTGGTCCTTTGTCTAGAAACAGGGTTTCTCAGTTCTTGCTGCCTGGTTTGAAGTTGTAGGTACCCCAGAAAAGATCATGTTCTTAAAGATAATTCTTTCCTGTGGGTGTAGAACTATTGTGGATGGGACTTCAGATTAGGTTATTTCAGTTGAAGCGCACCCCCAGTGGGTTTTAATCTTCATACTAGAGTTCTAAATAAGAGATGAAATTCAGAAAAGACAGAGAATCTGAAAGAGAAGAAGCCATAAGCTGAAATCAGCAAAACCTGGGAGAGAAGGACCTGCAGATGCCATGTGGCAGAGGAGCTGAGGTTGACCAGAAGCCAGTCTTTGGGGAGAAAGCATTACCTGTTGATGCCATGATTTGGATATTTTTATGTCCTCAGAACTGTAAACTGTTGAGTTGATAAATCACCTTTGTTAAAAGCCAACCTATTTCTGGTGTATTGTGTTTCATCAGCTTTAGCAAACTAAAACATTACCTTTGGCTGGGCATACCCTCACATAAAAGCTGGGAAATAAAAGAGGAGGAAAGAAAAAAAGTAATATTCCCTCCATATGAGATGTTCTTCAAGTTTTTACTCCCCTCCCCTATCTGCCTGCTGTTTACTTCTCAGAGTCTTCAGGTGTTATCACTTCCATTTTGTCCTGAGTTTTCAGTGATAATCACTGGGGAGGATAGTCTACAAAGGAATGACTCTATCATGTCCAGCACCTAAAGTTTCAACCCATTTTTAAAAATTATAGTAAATTTTAGAGGTATTTATATATAAAATGTGAAAAAATATAAAAATAGATTAAATTTTCTGTTCCAATCACATAACACAGAATGCCGGAATATTATAAATTCTAATTTAAACCATTGAAATTCTAAGTTTTTTTTCAAACAAAAAGATGATTCAATACCTAATCAATTTTACCATCTATATTTGAGTTGAAGGCTTACGGTCTTCTGTTTGGGTGAAAGTTCAATGCAAATTCAATTTTTCAAGTTTACAACAGAATGCAAGTTTACTTGCCCTGTATCTGGTACTTAAAGCATAAGATTTTCCAGGTAGACAATTTAGAATATGTGTATACTAAAAGCTCTTCTCGGAATATTCAAGTATAAATGGATTCTATAAACTCCATTAACAAACAATAGATGAGAAGTCAAAATGTACCTGAGTCACATTGTTTCAGCTGCAAAAAATGTTCTTGCCTTAAATAGAAATGGTTCTTGAACTACGAATTTGAACGGCCTTTGTGTCTTTGCTAAAATAAGAGTTGAAAACATTAACCATTGTGTTAACAAATATTTATTCTAGATAATCAATTCCTGGGGTTAGTTTTTCTAGAAAAAGACTACATCTCAATAAACAAATTTTGTGACTAATGCTATTAGGAAAAAAAAAAAGGAAACAATGTGTCATTCTTTTGTCTTAGCTGCCAATAAAATTTATAAGTGAATTCAGTGCCCACTTGTAGCCTGCTCATGACAGAAACAAATTCACACCTATCCCAGTCTTTTGGTATGATTTCCATTCTGTTTTTGTTTTTTAAATCAACTTTATTGGGGAATAATTGCATACAATAAAGGACAGCCATTTTAAGTGCACATTTGGATTTTTTTGTCTAATATACACGTATATGATCACAATCATGATTTGAACACTCCATCACATCAGAAATTTTCTTTGTGTGTCTTTACCTCCAATTGTCCCACTCTTGGAGCACACATTGATTTGTTTCTGTCACTAATTTACTTTTGTCCATTCCAGAATTATATACATAGCAACACTCGCCATTTCTTCTTTTGTCTGACTCCTTACATCCAGCATAATATTCTTTACTGTTCATCACCACTTTCATTTTTTTAAATGTGACATGATTATTCTTAACTGTATTCCACTATATATGAAGTCTTTTTTCTTTGACTAGATTTTATTACTTTTTTCTTTATCTCTGTTTTTCAGGTATTTGATATGATATTCCTTGTTATGCTTTCTCCATGTCTTTATCACATGTAAAGTTATTGATCTTCTTTGTTCTATGTATGTATAATTTTTTCTAGTAGAAAAAATTTTTACCATTATTTCTGTAATTATTTTTTTGATTGAGACTATAATTACCTGTACATAATTGCCCCTGGTCATATTACTAAGGCTGTCTTAAACTTGTTTCACATCTTTTTTTACTCTGCATGCTTCAGTTTGACTATCCATTCACTGATCTTTTCTTCTGCACTCTCTAATCTGCTGTTAATACCACCCAGTGAAATTTTCATTTCATGTGTTATAACTTTCCCATGTAAAAATTTAATTTATTAATTTTTTTTGTAAATTCTACTTTGCTCTTCATTATGTCCATGTCTTTCTTTAAATTCTTGTAGATTTTAACTGTTCTTACCTGATCCTGCTATCATCTCTGTCATTTCTTTGAGTGCTTCAACAGACTAATTTTTTTTCTGGTACTGGGTTACATTTTTATGCTTCCTATCATACCTAGTAATAATTTTTATTCAATTCTGAATACTCAAATGTTAAATTGTTGACTGTCTGGATTTTTTTTTCTTCCTTCAAAGAATGTTGAATTTTGTCTTGACAATTAGTTAAATTACTTGAAAATCATCTTGATCATTTTAAACCTTGTCATCAATCTTTGTTCGAACAGAACTAAAATTTCCTTTACTCTAGGGCTAGTTTGGCCTACTACAAGATGTTTCTCTTCTAAGATCGCTTTGGATAACCTGTTTTCAACAAAGCCAATCCCCTGCAGCTGCTCAGAATCACCCATCATGCAGTCCTGTAAGAGATTTAGAACTTGTTCAGCTTACAGATCAGTGGTAACTCTTTGCCTGATCTTGAGTTTCTCTGTACACATATACAGATTAACATTCAGCAGCAGGCTCATAGAGTTTATGTCGATTTCTAAAGTACTATTTTTGTGTAAATCCCTCCTCTCTATTACTCTGCCTGACAAATTCCAGCTACATTAGAGTCCTCTCACTACTAATTCCTCTTCTGTCTCAATGAATCTGCTATTTGTTCGGGTTCAGCACCTTGAGCTATGGACTAAAAAGTGCCTAATGCAGCAAGTCAGGGCAATTATAGGGCTTGGTTTGTTACTATTTTCTCAAGAATCAAGGTCCTGGGCTGCCTGTTGATGAATATCTGAAAACAGTCACTTCATGTACTTTGTCCAGTTCTCTATTCAACCAGAGGGCAAGTTGGGTACCAGTCGCTATGTCATAACAGAACAGGATGTCAGCAGTCTTTTTTATTTGTATATCCTTTTGGAATACAAGTATATTCTTTTGGAAGACAAAGACATACATTCTTTATAAATCCATAAAAGATACTTTGAAAAAAACATATTTTTTTGACCTAGAGAAGAAAGAGCTAAGGAGTCTTTTAATTCTTCCTGAATGTTCATAAATTATTTGCTGATTAGTTGGGTTTTTAATTCCTTGATGACCCCAAGAAAGAGATGGACATAAAAAGAGATTTGTTTGACAAAAAATATTTTTCTATATTCCATATGAGGAAAATATTAAGAGTATCTTCCGAGCAAAGTTTGGAGTCTACTTCACTTGGAGCTCTTAAGAAGGAAATAGATATCAAATATTTAAGATACTCATTTAAAGTATCTAAAGACAAAGGGCATTTTACAATGCGATAATTGTTGAATCAAGTATTCAATAAATTTTGGACTTCCTTTGTGATTTTATTGTGGCAGAAAAGGTAAAATATTATTATTAACAAATTTAATAAGGAAAATAACTTTGAAAAAAGTCACACAGGATATTTTAATTATATAAGTCTAAGATATTTAGAATTTATTATTAAAATAATTTTATTGTCTAATCTCTGAGCACTGATGGCCTTTATTATATGTATGAATAAGATAGATATGACCAAAATGCAGCAAGATCAAGAACCCTGAAAGGGGCCTGAATCTAGAAGTAAGCATTCCTGATATATAAGGTTGTTTCTTTAAATGCATGACCTTAAGTAACGCGGCTTAGAAACCACTATGAATAGGTACACATTTTCTATTTTTAATGTATTTTTAATGATATTATTTCATTAACAGCTACATACTCATGTACACTCATGCACACACACACACACACTCTCACACACACACATACTGTCTTACATAGATAATCTATACTTTTCATCACCCAGTGCAACAGAACAACTTTGGTTCATCATGTGAGGGAGATAGACTTGGTAATGTTGTCCATGAAATGCCCATAAGAAGTTTCATTTCCACAGATATTTTCCTCAGTTCAAGACATTTGCTCAGACCTCTCTAATGTTCTTGATAATAATCCAGTTGCACATACTGCACTGGCCTGTCCATGATGTTTGTACAGTGGGCTTCCTTTTGTCATTCAGAAATCAGCTGAAATAGTTCTCAAGAAAGTCCTCTTTTCTACCTCCCAAACCAAATTAGCCATCCTCCATTGCATCTCCTTATTTTATTAAACTTCTATGTGGAATTTACTATCCAATATTTTTCTTGTTTATTTATTTACTTTTTTATGTGTAATCAATGATCCTTACTCCCCACCCAGTGCACAAATGATGTTAGATACATGAAATTGGGATCTTATCTTCTGATTTCTATCATATCTGTGACACCTCAGACAGTTCCAGACAATATGAAAATATTCATGAAATATTTCTTAAATTATGAAATGGATGAAAGATTATAGTCAGGAAAATTATTGAGTAGGTGATTACCATTTCATTGGCAGTTTATAAAAAGTTTCTGAACAAGGACAATAGTAATTATTTTCCTTTATATAATCACAACTAAGTTTACTATTTTTAATAGTCATTTTATGATTGTGCCTAAAATTAATTTATAAACAATCAGTTACAATTATTTTATAAATTGTTATGATGCTTAACTTTACTGTTTAGCCAATTAGGATAATTGGGGTGGGGAAGACTGTGCTATGGGTATGAGAAATAAATCCAGTTGGGGAAGCAAAAGACAGTATTTAGGTGATACGGCTTCAGAAAGTAAGTTGCAGTAGAGCAAAGCATGTGCTATTATGATGTTTCAATTAAAAAATAATGGTTGGCAAGTGACAACTTATTCTTGGGGGGTTGTAGTGAGAAAACATCAAAGAATTCTCTCTATGAGTCATTTGGTTCTATTTAGAATGTCAAAACAGGGAAAAGACAAAACAAGGATTTGGAGAAAGTCTAAGAAAGAATTCAAGATCATACTTCTCAGAGTGGAGACAATGAAGTATACACCATTGGATAAAAAGCAGCTGATTTCCCCAAGGTTGAGCTGGAGATAATGTGAGATCTTATTTAAGAATATGGGCTTCGAAATCAAATCATGACTTATATACTTACAAGTTGGAAAATTTTGTACCAGTTACCTTACTTTTTCCAACCTCAGTTTCTTCATTTCTAAAATGAGCGGACATCTATCTCATTAGGTTGCTGGGGGATTAAAGATAACCTACATAAAGGACTTTTTGTGGAACCTGTTGCTTAATGAGTACTACATGAACCATGTGTGTTTAATTCTTAACCATCTGTCAGGCTATAGTCAAGAACTAGAGCAGCCCTGAGATATACCCTTTAGGTTATGCTGTGAAACTTTGGGTAGTTCAAGCTGCAGAGTCTGGGAATTTGGCTATTCTCTGGCACTCTGGGCTGCATGCTCATTTAAGGGTCTAGAATGATTTTGTCTATGACATTTATGCTTCATGGAGAGATAATCAAATATAGGGTGTGAGCTCACACATTATAGTTATTTCATTTTTCAATTATTGATCTCTGTGATAGTTACAGAAGGGATATAACTGAAAATCAAAAGATAAACACTATCCAAAAAATAATTTGACATTAAATTGTATGTCAATGGGTTCATTCAAAGCCTAGATTTTTTAGGCTTTGACAGACCTTGGAAAGAGAACTATGACTTACCAAAGTCATCATATAGCAGGTGTTCTAGTTTGCTAGCTGCCAGAATGCAACACACCAGAGACGAATTGGCTTCTAATAAAAGGGGATTTATTTCATTAGTTCTTCAGAGGAAAGGCAGCTAACTTTCAACTGAGGTTCTTTCTTACATGTGAAAGCACAGGATGGTCTCTGCTGGCCTTCTCTCCAGGCCTCTGGGTTCCAACAATTTTCCCCGGGCTGATTTCTTTCTGCATCTCCAAAGGCCTGGGCTGATCTGAGAGTGCTGAGATGAGGAATGCTGAGCTGCTTGGGCTGTGCTACCTTGAGCTCTCTCATTTAAGCACCAGCCAATTAAGTCAAACGTCATTCATTGCAGCAGGCATGCCTCCTAGCCAACTGCAGATGTAATCAGAAACAGATGAGGTTCATGTACCATTGGCTCATGTCCACAGCAACAGAACTAGGCACCTTCAGCTGGCCAAGTTGACAACTGAATCTAACTACCCCAGCAGGTATTGAACTGTTTTGGTTTAACTCTAAGATTTCATTTTTCTTGGACATAGGATATAAATAATTATAGTCTTAACAAAATATTTCCTAACATTATTTCATTTTCCATGGCTATCACTAACATCATCAAGCAATAGTGTGCATTAAACTCTATTTCATGAAGAAAAGAGTATCCTTTAAAGTAAAAATATATTTAACCAAACTTTGATCAATATCTACTTCTTAAACAATGGGGCGAAGTTCAATATTTTCCTACAGGGCAGTTATGAAAACACAATTTTGTGCTGTGATCCAAGAAACAATTTTTAACTTATTGAGTATGTTCTGGGCATCATAATTTTTCATTTCAAGTAAGAAAGAACAGCACATAATTGATTTTAAAGAATTTAAAAGAAAAAGAATAATAATTAGAAAAATCATCCTTATTTCTTTAAAATGTACAGCACCAAAGATGCATTTATAGCTTCAAAAAAATAAAACACAATTAAAAGAAATGATAGACTCATTAAAAGTGATAAAATAGCACTTTCCTTTTATGTTTTGAATATGGTCCATGGTATGAACTAAGAATTTCTTATATCTGGGTTTTAAGGGAAAACTATATACTGTGAGCACAAAAAATTACTTACATCTATGCTCATTATCTAATTTCTTACCTTTAAGCGTATATATTATTATTTAAAAGATTGCATTATGTTTCCAAACTAGTTATGGAAGTTGCGTGGGAGCAAATGAGGGATTTGGTTACCCCCAAAAGTCAGAAGCAATCCATGGTCGGTTGTTGGAGGATTTCACTGGGATGGCTTTGGGAAAGACTGAATTCCAATGGCCTTGACAAACTCTGTAGCGAAACACACATGGGAAAGGGAGGGCATAATTAGAGCCACTAGCGTCTTCTTAGTGAGGATATTTTCAGTATTTCTCCACATGGGTATTTCAGCAGCTGTTGTTGGGAATGGGAATTTTCAGATACATTCAGCAGAGAGAAATGAGATATTTTGACTGAGATATATTATCCTGTCCTGCTTTGTAGCAAAAAGGCAGTAAAGTGTTTCAGCAGGGTCAAGTAACAGAAAAGTCATCAGCTAGTGGCAGGGGAAGGCATTCATGCAGCAACATAACAGAGTGGACAGAATGTGAATTAAGTTGAAGCCAAGGATTACAAAAGGAAAAAAAAAAAAACAACAGTCCAACAGTCCACAAAATAGAAGTTCTGAGGTCCCATGTGTATGAACCATGCTAAAAAAGAAGATATTACTATGACTGATCATTTTAGTGCCAACCAGAAAAAATTTCAGAGGAGGTTGCTAGGTATTTTAATTTGCTTTTTTCAAAAAGGATGTGTTGATTTCTAAATGGTGTTTGAAAATGAAATGAATGTTCTTTGAAACAGTCTTCAAATTCTTGCAAAAAATCTGTGCTATCACAAGGCATATCTCTCTACGAAATAAATAGTGCTTGTCAATACATACCTACTGGAATGGAGCAAATTTCAGACAGTAGTACCAGGAATTCTGACCTGCGAAGATAATAGTTTCTGCTTCAGTTTGTACAGTGACCACTCTTTCATTAGCTGCTTTTTCCTTCTATTTCCATGACTTCTCACTTAACACTGCAAACATTTATTGTGCATGTAATATATGCCAGTCTATGGTGGCATAAATTCAGATCCAGATTTGAGAGATATTTCTTTCTTCAGGAAACATCAGAGACTATTATCAGTAGAAACTAAATTCATATTACCATTCTCAAGTAGATAATGCATGGGTACTATGATGGATTGAATCATATTCCCCACAAAGATATGCTCAAGTCCTAGCCCCCAGTTCTGTGGTTGCAAAGCCATTCATAAATGGGATCCTTGAAGATCCTATTAAGAAGAGGCCAAACTGAATCAGGACAGGTCTTATTCTGGTATGCCTAAAGTCCTTATAAGCAAAGTAAAATTGGACACAGATGTACAAGCCACGGAAAGAGACAGAAAGAGACAGGTCACTCTGTGGTGGAGGCAGAGACAGATTGCTAGCAAAGCACTACCAGGACACTAGAGATTTCATAGAAGGCATGGCCTGCTGATACCTTGATTTTGGACTTTGAGCCCCCAAACTCTTAGCCAATAAGTTCCTGTTGGTTAGGTCAAACTATTAGTGGTATTTTGTCCTAGCAGCCCTGGAAAATTAAGATCAAATGAAGACATTAGATATAAAGAGAAAAAAATATAGGAAAGAAGAGGCTTGAGTCTGTTTATAGTGGCATTATGGTTCCACTGTTGATCCTTTGCTTATACTTAATAAACTTAGGCTCTGACTTATCTTTGACTATGAGCCTAGAAGTGAGCAAAATAAAGACAGAATGCATTTCTTTACTTTGTTTTCTGGACCTTTGACACAATTAGTGAGGTAACCCATCCTTTTATTTAAATAAACTCAAATACTTTATAATATTATTTCTAAAAATGCTGTACAATCTAACTTTTAATTTGACTTTAGTAACATAGGTCCAATTCACAAGAATATTACTAAAGTGTAAGGAAGATAAACTACCTTGTTCTTTTGCAACTTTTAAAAAGACATTGCCAAGGTGATTTACATAATTGAAAGCCTATATTTATAACTACAGATGTGCCACAGAATTCAGGCTAGCAGCCAGACTGTCAAAACTCTCACTAGTTTTATGAAAGCAAGGTTTGCCTGAATCTTCACTGGTTCCCACATAAATAAGTCTGTTTCGGAAAACAGAGAAAAATAGATTGAAGATTGTTTGATTTCAAAGTACCTGTAAAGAAACAATTCCTTCTAAAAGGGGAAAAAAGTCAAATGCCATACATGAAGACCCAAAAGATTAAACATTTTTTAAAGATTATTACATGCTATTTACCTTTAATATTTTTAAACTATTTTATTGATATATATTATATATTCACCTACCATGTAATCATCCAATATGTACAATCAATGGTTCACAATATCATCACATAGCTGTGCATTTATCATCACAATCGATTTTTTTGTGAAAAAATAATATATATATAGAAGAAAGCAATAAACTTCAAAGCACATCACACAATTAGTTGTAGAACAGATTTCAAGAGTTTGGTATGGGTTACAATTTATCCTTTAATATTTATAAATAAATATTGGAGAATTTTGTGAGATATTTTGGATTGCTTTACTTAGAAATCAACTTAAGGAATCATTAAGGAGAGTAAGCTCTATCCTAATACAATTGAATTTTTATTTGTTGCTTTGTAGCTATCATGTCTGCACATTTATGGATATGATTCTACACATCTAAACTTTTTAAGAAGCATATTGAAACTTTTTTTTGCCAAGTATAATTTAATTGTAGAGTGTCTAAGACATTTCTTTTATTTGGCCTATTCAGTCTTTAGTGCCATTTCTAGAAAAGGAAGAAAGCTTGCAGATACAGAGTTCACTCATAGGAAGATGAAAACAACGTTTTAGAATTTTGACACTTTTTTGGTTTAACTTAAAATAATGATAAGAATGGTATAACTATCAGTTAGCTTTGTTTTAATAATTAGTTTAATGTGTCATAGGGTCATATTTTTTAATTCATCTGTACTATACTGAAAGAAAGAGAACTGGAAATAGACATACCTATTTTTCATTTAGGAAAATTAAGTCCTGACAATGAGTATGACAAACTTTCAAATTTTATTCAATTTAAAACACTCATTCAAGAAGGTATTCCTTGTCATCCTGACATACCAGCCCAAGAACACAAGGCCATCAGATGTTATCTTCTTTTCCATCTTTAAGCAACTACATGACAGGGACCATCATTTATTAAACAAGCAATTGTCAATCTTTACTCACTGTTTTTCTTTTGCTTTAGAGGCAATCACACCTATTCTTTCACAATTTTCTTTCTTTTATTTATTTTTATTTTTATTTTTTTTTTTAGTATGGGCAGCCACTGGGAATCAAACCCGGGTCTCTGGCATGGCAGGAGAGAATTCTGCCATTGGGTCACCATCACGCCACCCCACACCCATTCTTCTAATTTGTTCTTTCTTCTTTTTTTTTTTTTTTAATTTGCATATGGGCAGGAGGCACCAGGGATTGAACTCCAGACCTCCAGCACAGCAGGTCGGAGCTCTGCCTGCTGAGCCACGGCAGCCGCCCTGTTCTTTCTTCTTTACCTCTCTTCATACCATTCCTCCTCTTCTGTCATTATCGTTATCATCACCATGAGCATAAGGTTTAAGAGCCTTATCTTTGTCAATTCTATTAGACTGATAACTCCAAGTAATACAGTTGTCATGTCTTTAAATAAGATGTTATTTTCCCTCTCTTACCCCAGAGCATTTGTGAGTGAATCCCTGAACACCCAAATTATGTAAATATCATCATTTCTTTTTTTAGATTTAAATTTCTTTTGGAATTACATTTAAATCAATAAGATTTACATTTGATACGGATTAAAAAAAAAAACCTTTTATGCTGTTTTCTTAAATCTCTGCTACCAAGAGTTCAACGTTGTGCTTAACGAGATGCTGTATTTTGCCTAAACAGGAAGCATTCATTAATCAACACTGTGCTTCTTAAGCTTCTTTGTCTGCTAAGAGCTGTACAGTTTTATTGAGATGATTGTTTTGGTTCCGGTGGATAAAGCGTCCCTGCTACCGAAGAATGCGTTGGTTAGTGTGAAGGCTTAGCTACTGTAACAAAGAGACCCCAACGTACAGTGGTTTAAAGAATTCAAAGTTTATTTTTCATTCATGTAACTTCTCTTGTAAAGAGTCTAGCATGGCAGGAAACACTAGTCCATGCTGTTATGCAGAGCCCAGGTTTTTCACATATTGTTAGTTTCCTGCCCTCTTGGGCATTGTCTTCATTGAATGAGCAGAGCTGGGTTCCACACAAGGAGGAGAGAAAGGGAAATGGAGGAATATATGTCAAATTTGCTCAGACTAAGAACCAAGATTATAACTAATCACCTCTGCCCATATCCCATTGGCAAGAATTTAGTGATATGGCCAAAGAGAGCTTCAAAAGGAACTAAGAAAGATAGTTTTTCTTTGGGTAGCCAGATTTCTAGCTACAGTTCTTGGTTTAAAAGATGAGAAAAGATTTCAATGGACAGTAGCAGTCTTTTCCAAACAGATATTATTAATATAAACTGGAGGACGTGTTTACTGTCAAGAAGTTACATGACTTGGCATATGTTATGCTTACAAAACCATTTAAACATCTTCCAGTTCTGAATATTTTCCTTGAAGAAGTCATGCTATTCCTTGCCAATATACTGGGGTACACTTTAGGCATTCTCAAAGCAAAATTTTATACTCAGCTTTAAGATTAAATTAACTTCTATTAGAAGGGATGCTAAAAATAGTAAATCAATTGGATATTTGTTCATAAATTGGTGGAAAGGACAGAAGCAAGAAATATGAATCAATTTCTAAATTTTCCCAGAAGTTTCTTCTGAAATCATGAGAGAATGTTTAGGATTACAGGGGAGAGAACCTTCTACAATAATAGTTGTCTTCTTGCTCTAGATAGTTTAGACTACAAAATTCTGAATGTACTCCAAATTAATCATTTATTAAACACCAAATTATCCGTGATTGATCCCAAAGTCAGAGATAGAGATTGAGATATACATAGAGAACGCATGTCTTATATAACAAAATAAATCTGTTAAAAATTGAAGAGGTTTAAGAGCAACAACACACTTGGTTTCCAGAAATATAAATTTGGAGGCCATAGAAAAGCTCATTTCTTGTTTGTGATATTTTCTTTATTGTATCCCTTCATTCAGTGAATCCTTTTTTCAATTCTGGAAATTACCACATTCAGCCAGAACATATATTTCCTTCATGATATTTCTTAAGCCCATGTTATTCTTTCTTTCTTAGCTCAGTAAAGTGGTTTTTGGTAAGCTTTGCAAGTTATAATGCCTATTATTTTGGTTTTATTGGATTAGATGAACTACTTCCTAAAAAGTGTTTCATGCTCTATCTATGTTTTGAGAATGAAATTACATTGGTATTGGTTTATAATTTTGTGGCTGCTGTTTTTATGTATTTTTCTTCCTTTGAGAATTTTATAATTATTCTCAGGGGTGTTCTGGAACATTGCAAAAGTAGGGTTAGAAACTATTACTCTAAAGCCATTAAAATTTCAGTTATGATCATTGCATTCCTTTAAGTCCAGGCAGAAAAAGATAGCAGGCATCATTTGGGCTTTTAAATTCCTTTCCTGTATTTACAGCTATTGCATCATGATATATTTTTCTAAGGCATCTCTGAGGCTGTCAAACTCTTTTCTCAGCCAAGAAGGAAACACTCAAACTTTGGTCATAATATGGCCCTGAGTTACTGCAAGAAACTTAATCATCAGAGATTCAATTATTTTCTTTACAGTCCATTTTCTAGGAATAAGAAATGTTGTCTTCTAGAAAATAAAATTAACTATACAGTGAAAAACAAACAAACAAAATTTCAGAGTAACTCTCAACCTAAGAATTAGTTTGATGGGCAGACCTCTGTGGGAAATGCCTTAGATATATTTCCTTGCCTATCCATACTCCTTTAGTCCAGGGGGGTCTGACCTCTGATGGCCAGTCCCTGCATTTCCTTGTCTGGGCCTGTGATGGTTAGGTTCACGTGTCAGCTTGGCCAGGTGATGGTGCCCAGTTGTCTGGATAGGTAAGCATTGGCCTAACTGTTACTGAAAAGACATTTCATGGTTGGTTAATAAACCAGATGGCTGGTTTATTAAATAGTCAATTGATTGCATCCATTGTTCATTACATCTACGATCAACTAACAGTGTATCTTTTGCCAAGGAGGGAATCCAATCAGTTGGATTTGATTCAATCATTGAATAATTTTAAGGGAGAAGAGAGAATTTTCACTTCTTTAGCTAGTAAGCCTCTCCTACGGAGTTCATTGAAAACCTTTATCTGAGTTGCCAACCTCACAGCCTGCCTACAGATTTTGGACTCTTGCACCCCATGGTTGCGTGAAACACTCTTATAAATCTCATATTTACAGATATCTCCTGTTGGTTCTATTTTGCTAGAGAACCAGGCCTCCCTCTGGTCTCCTGAGCCTATTTTGTCTCTCATCACAGCAGTCTGGAGAGGTAGCTGCTCACAATACGCCAGGAGAGTCTCACTAATAAGTGTCCCAGCAGCCTCCCATACAGGTAATAAAGCACCAAGTTGAATGTTCTGTGCTGTTCTGAGTTCCCAGGGGAATTAAGCTTCTTTTGCCCACTGTGACAGCTCACTCGATCATACACCATATCACCAACTCACATCCCCTTCTCACCAGTTCACCTTCCTACTGGAAAGCTGGGATCATGTTCCAAACTACTTGAAGTATAATCCTTAGCCCAAGATAGGCTCCTGCAGGAAGGGAAACCAAGATCTGCCCAGTCCTGGAACATTCCAGTAAACCAGTGTTTACTATTCTCTTCCATACAGCTATCTATTTCCCTTAGCTCTGTGTTGGCCTAAAAGAACTTCTGTATACAATGATTGAAATGCGTAGATGACAAGATCCTTCAAGTTCATCCAATCCCCCTTGGATTCCATTTCCTAAAGGAGAAAATGGAGACAGGGAGATGACATGTTTTTCACACAGGCAATGGGGGCATAGTGGTAAAGAGAGTTACATACCTTGGTGTGCATTTTGGATCTGCCTCATTGGGTGAAGGATTTGGGGCAATTTGCTTAAACTTTCTATGCTTCCAACTCATCATCTGAAAAACAGGAAGGATCAGAATACTACCTAGCTCATAGGATGGCTGTGAGCATTAAATATGATAATTCATATACTGTCAGCAATATAAACATTAATCTTTTAATATTATTATCTCAAAATAGCAGCAGCCAAGTGAATTCCAGGTCCCAAGCTCTCCCCATCTCACCACGTTCAACATCCTCAGTAAACAGCCTCATCCCACATCCTCTGGAATGGTGATGACTTGACATTTAAGTCTGTGCTGAAGATGTAATTACTGCGACAAATGAAAAATGTCTTTTTTTCCATTGGTGCGGTAGCAATGAGTCCTCAAGAGTGTTTTTTTTTTATTTATTATGCGATACAATATAATTTATTTATAGCATGTTTTCCTTTCTGACACAGAGTAGAACAACTGGTTTATGTATGTTTTCTCTGGTTAATAAACCAAGCACCTTAATCGTAATTTTAAGGTTTAATCTGGGAAACCTGACATGCCAATAGCAACGCATAATTTACAAGTTAAATACTCCATGTAGGCCCAGGATATGCTTATGGTACAATGAAGATTTTTCTTTAATAAAAATGTCAATAGTCAGGCAAGCAGCAATGAACATAGAATAAAATTAGTACAGCCATATCTTCCTTTCTTTAAGGTATTTTCACTACTTCTGGGAACCCTACTGCTTATTTGTATTCTTGGTTCTGTATATTTATATAAATTTTTAGAGTATGAGTTTAGGAAGCTCCAGTTAATGTTGTCAACATACTTGCCAAGCAAAAGACTGCAACTGAGATGAGGAAAGTTTAGAATACTTCCTCAAATTTATCTTCCATACCATTTTAATTAGAACAGACTCAGGAGAGATGTAAAAATAAAATTATTGACTCATCTAAAATTAAAAGATCCTCATTGTGTTTTCTTCAAGAAATGTAGCATGACTTGTGTTAAATAATGATTTTCCAATCTTAATTACATTAAATGCTGGCTTTCTAAATTCCTGCTGTAAAAGGAAATTTCTCATTTTCTGTGCTGAAGGATGTTTTTGATACAATTAAACCATCTCCACGTTATCTTCCCGAGATATTTTGCACTTTGAAGTAAGGTTAAGTTATTCTTTACTAAACGATTAATAAAATGCTTAGTACATATTGCTAAGAAAAGAAACACGCAGACAAATGCAACCAAGTATTATTTTAAAACCACTCGTAGACAGGTACAAAATCTTAAACATCTTCTTGAGACTGCAATACAATATAGGGGAAGACATTAGCAGTGACATTTCCAAAAGTTTTTGCTCCTCTCTTCCTCACTAAGGAATCCCAGTTTTTGTTCAATTACTATGGATGCTATCTTAGCTTCCTCAGGCTGCCATAACAAAGTGCCACAGACTGGGTGGCTTTAAACAATAGACTTTTATTATCTTATGGTTCTGGAGGCAAGAAATCCAAAAGCAAGGGGTTGGCAGGGCCCTGATCCTTCTCAGTTCTGCAGGGAAGAGTCTTTTCTACGCATCTCTCTAAGCTTCTGGTGGTGGCTGGCCAGCAATCCACAGCAGTCTCCATTTCAGTCTTCACATGGTATTTTCCCCTTTGTCTACCTACGTCCAATTTCATTCTTCTTAATAAGGGCACTAGTCATCCTGGATTAGAGCCAGTTCCATCTTAGCTAATCACATCTTTAAAGACTTTTTCTAAATAAGGTCACATTCACAGGACCAGGGGTTAAGACTTAAACATGTCTTTTTTTCAGGGTACATAATTCAATCCATAATAAATCCCATATCCCATACTTGAGGATAACATCTTGGTTATGGCAGACTGAATATTGTGTAGGACTATGATAGTATGGCTATATTAAATTAATATATACTATACAATTAGCACTAGTAAAATGCAGAAGCAAGAAATGCAATGAAAATATACAAAAGAAGAAGAGAAATGGTTCCTGCTCTCAAGCAAAATAAAACTGGGTTAGCACAAGTTGGACAATCATATAAATGCAAGTATGTTATAGAGCGAGAAAGTACAGCCATCATCCATGGTATAAAACACAAACCTATAACTAGAACATACGTTCATTCACTTAAACCTTCACAGTTTGACTTGGGAAATATTTCTTGAGCACCTGACATACTCAAACCATAGGATGGGTACTAGGAAAACAAAGCTGAATAAACTTAGACTAGAATGATAAAGATAAAATATGTATGGAATTACTGTAATATGATACGGCATGTAATAAATAGAAGCTGAAGACAAGAGATAAAGTTAATTTGTCTTGGAGGCCTAGAAAAGATAGATTATTTCAGCCTTAGAATCCAGGAAAGTTTCAACACAATAAGTAATTTGTAAAATAATTAGGTAATGCCCAGATATAATTCTCTTTACTCAATAAACATGCATTTCCTATTTAATATGAACCCAACACAAGTTCTGGCATTACAAGAATGAGTAAAACATTACACGTGTGCCTAAAGGGCCTGGCATCCATTAGAGGAGATTAATATAAAATAAATAAGAAACTAGTGTGATTAATAAAAATATTTGAGCTGTGTGTGACAAGATGCACTGAAACTTCCCAAGACCAAATCATATCCCCAACTTCATATCTGAATGAGTGAAGGAAGTACAGTTTTGGAATTTTAAAGGGAGGTGGTTAGAGGGAAAGTGAGAGTTTTTAAGAGAGACAGAAAATTATTTGAAGTTGTTATGGTGGGCTGAGATTCAGGAAAAGAGCTCCGTGTTAGGATGATTTTAAAGAAATTTTAGTATATTATATGCAAAGTAACTCCCTTCCCCTGCCTCTCCAGTGAAACCTCCAGAAAATCTACATTGCTTTGCAAAACTATTGGTGGATTTAAATTTTATTTCCAGATGCAAGAACATGTGGAGAGATGGACTTCAGATATGCATTGGGAGAAAGTCTCCTCCCTCATATGTCCAATAACTTTCATCAAATCCAAAGGCAAATTTTTCTCTGTTCCCCAAAGGTGAACTCCCTGGCACGTTCCACATCTGTGAATGACACTGACGTTGACCAGATTACCTACACAAGCAGCCAGAGCTTCCCCTTAATATCTCCTTTCTCCTCACTCATCAAGTCCAAGCTGGTAAAGCTTCCTCCAGACAGCTTGACACCGTATATATCTCCTGATTCCATGCACCTCTCTCTATCCCCACACCATGACATCATACACCATGAATTTTCTCAAGAGTTACTGCATTAGCCTTTTACCTGTGTCTTCCCAATTCTATCCAGCCCTCTAATCCATTTTCCCATTGCAACCATGGTGGCCTTATTAAAACACAAATTTATTTACATAAGATTTTGAACAGCTGATGAATAGAATAACAGAACCGGCACGGTAGAAGAACCTAGAGACGCATAGAAAATTAGAAACAGAAGAATGATAAAAACATTCACCCTAGCTCCTTCATTTTACAGTAGAGATGTTTGAATTCCAGTAAGGAAATGGTAGTGATTTGCCCAAGGTTATGTACAGGCTCAGAAGGAAGGATTCTGTTTCTCTCCCTTGCTCCATACTCCCAGAGCCATGCTATCATTTGTCATCCAAAAATGAGAAAAAAGTGTTCACTTATTTTGTCATTATTTTCAAATTAATAAAGGGCATATTCAATTGGCTCGGGAAAAATAACTCACAATTCAAATATTCAGCCCAATAAATGGGTTGTCAATACCCAGGGGACATATGAACCACCCTACACTTTGTGAAAATAGTGTCAGCATAACAACAATCTGATAAGCTTCTGATAACATGTGGGTATGAATCAGTTGATGTATTTTAACCACAATAAAAATACAAGAGGTGACAATTGAGAGTAGTTTATATTAATTCCATACAAGGCAAGTACCTCTAATTTTGCTACAGAATTGGCTGATAAACACTAAGTTCACACTTTTATCTGCTTCCTTTTAGGTAGATAATTGGGAAAGTTATAGATTCTAAAACAGCAAACCCCATGAAATACAGGGTTTGCTTTATCCTGCTACTAACGTTACTGACAACTTCCCAGAGAGGTCATCCAAAAAATATATATACCAACCAAGGATCTGAGCGTGAAATAGCATTTTAGCCACTTTAAGATAAAAACGACAACATAAATAAATAAATCTATTATCCCTTTTCATGATGTCAGAGGGAGAAGAAATACTGCAGGAAAATTCTCCCAGTAATAAAGAAATTCAGAAAAAGAATCAAGGTGCAAAAAGAAATGTGATTTCCCCAAAAGGCAAAATGAGACTTCTGTAAACCCTTTTTAAAAAAATTTTCTCTTAGAGAACTTGAGTCAATATCTTATTTTATCCCAATTGGCTTTCACTTCTGTAACTATTATTAGAGTTGTTGAGCTTTGTTTATAAGTGTTGTAGATTCCATGGTTCCCACGCTTTGTCAAAAACAGTATCACCTGAAAATATGTTTGTGGTTGAGATGTGCAGTGAATTTTGCTGGCTGTTTGAACTCTTCTGTTGTTCTGTTAGTTTTTTTGTTCTGTCTTCCTGCTGGTTTTCTTCACTCTTCTCTTTAATTCAGAATGCAGTTAAGGGGGAAAAAGGCAAAATAAAGGTCTATTTTGAGCTAAATAACACCACCCATGGCTCACTATATACTGTATTTGTGACTTTGGACATTTTTAACGTTGCCAACTCTTGTGCCCATAGATTGTTGCTACTAAATCAGAAACTCTCGTTTTATAATCATATGGCCTAAATTCATCACATTGTTATAAATAATGTGTGTTATATATAATATGCAAGTTTTACTGAATGTTTGGGTCCCTCTCTTCTTTTGATAAGGAGAAGTAGAAGATAATAGTAAGTGAATTATAGCAATATTTTAAAAGATTTTCAGCTATATCTTCTAAAGCCAATCATGACCTTTCATTGATATAGAGTGAGTATGATGCGTAAACCAACATGATCAAGCAAAGCAAGAATATCTGAAATTGTAGAATATGGTGTGGTTTGAGGAGTGAGACAAAGGGAGAAATGGGAAACCGAGATTATGCTGTCATGAACAACTATAAAGAGTAAAGTTACATCATTTTTAATCCTACTTTGTCTGCAAATAAGATATTGATTGCCTTGATGTATGCGGTTTAGTTCAGTAGTTTATGGCCTAAGTTTTTTATTCATTTGAAAATCATGTACCTCTTCTCTATTTCCCAGAAGAAAGAGTCATTATATCTTGTTCAGAATGTAATATACATTGGGAAATGAAAGGATTGATGGATAAAACTGCAATTTGAGAAGCAGTACGGTGTGGTTCTTGAAGGGATATACGAGCAGAATAAGTCTGCTTGTGATTGAGAACAAATATTGAAGCCTCTTGGTACCTCAGTTTTCTCTTGGACCAACTATTTAGAACAATCTATTTTTTTTTTTAATTGGATAATAGTTAAGCTTGTGTGGATACAGCACTGAGAATATTTCTTAGCATCTCCGATTTTATATCATTTGAAGTAGAACTGAGAAAAAAGAAAAAGCCACAAGTATCTGGTTCTACATCTCATTTTATTGATTGTGTCCTTACCATTAAAGGAGGTAAATAGGCTGTAAAGAGAAACTGCCCTGATTTTGTAGCCCTGAGGAAGGATGTAAATGGATTATCAAGGTGATTCCAAAAGAGAAAGGCAGAGTCAGAATCTTCACTCTGTGTGGTCCATCCTCTGTAGAGTCCCATCTCTACTGCTCTCTGGGGTGTGGCAACATGTCATAGGGTATTCTCGGTAGCTCTGTTGCTGGAGACTCTGTAAGCCATTTTCTGACATTTTCCATTTTTTCATGGTGCACGCCAGGCAGGAACATATGGTACCAAATGTCTTTGGCAGTTGTGTAGAGGACATAGCAGAAAGAAATGTTTTATGTTGAGAATATAAAAAAGACGGGTAAGAAATGCAAATTAATTGGCCACAAGAGAGCAGGGAACTTCAATACCTTAAATTGCCTATTATGGCTGTGAGAGAAGAAAAACAGTACAGAGTTAAAATGGCAGAAAGAAATGTACTCATTGATTATTATAGAAGTATTCAATGACAAAAATCAAAAGTATTTGATGGTTTTCTGTTGCTAGTCTAAGTAATTTTATAGAATACAGATGCATTTTAACAGTATTTTACAAAAGGCCATCTTTTTCAGGATTTTAAAAGATAAACAGAATCCATTGATAGCTAATGTGGTTTCCTGTGTGAATTCTCAGTTCAACAATTTGTACTGTTGTGGGAGGAAATTTGCTTTACTTGCTCTGGAATACATATTCATCTAACTGGGCTCTTATCTATTCTTTCCTCTTTATGTTGCAAGCTTTTAGAGATCCCTTCAGATGCTCCAAATATTGGAGTTGCACAGAAGCAATGCATTTCTGTTTTCTCTCATTTGGGATTTAGTGGCTTTTTATGGTTGAGGTCACCCTGCTCTCACCTTGCTATTAAGCTGCAGATGACTCAAAGGCAATTAGTACCCAGACTTGGAGATGCATATAAAAGGGACAGGCTACAGACAAACTCTGAACATTTTAATCAAGTGATGACTTACAACACACATTACCTCTGCTATAGGAAGATACATCACCTTCCTAAAGTAGGACATAGCTTACCATAAAGGCACAGACTACCAAATATAGTTCATAAGACTCTGATCTGTGTTGCGGTGACAAGGGCAGGAAGTGTAAGATTAATAATCCAACCCTCAAAGGTTCTAATTATCTAGTCATTATGTGTCAGCTAAAAAAATAGCAGGGCAGGTAAAAATGTGAAGTGGTTGAGGGACATATGCTTCTGTGTTCACTCAGCAGCAGGCACTCTGATAAAGATTTGAGTGTTACTGTTAATTTGGGACGTGATTCTAGCAAAGAATAAGCAGGGTAGTGAGGATAGGAGAAAGGAAAGGACAGGAAGCCAAAAAAGGCCCATTATTAACTATGTTAGCTCCCATGACTGCCTGAATAAATTTCAACCAAATGGATGGTTTAACATGACAGGAATTTATTTCACACTTCTGGAGGCCAGAGGTCCAAAATCAAGGTGCCCAGATCAACACTCCCTCTGAAGCCTCTAGGGGAGAATCCTTTGTTTCCTCTCCCAGCTTCTGGTGGCCCCAGGCCTTCCTTGGCTTGTTGCTATAAGCTACAATCTCTGCTTCCATTTTCATACAGCCTTCTCCTCTGGTTGTCTTCATATAACCTTCTCTTCTGTCTCCTCCTCTTCTCTTCTAAGGACACTTGCCATTAAATTTAATGACAATCTTAATTCAAGATGAGCTCATCTTAAGATCCTTAACTTTTACATCTCATTTTTCCAAATGAGGTCACATTCATAGGTTCCAGGTGAGCCTATCTTATGGGGACCACCCTTCAACCCACTCTCCCAAGCACGTTATCAGGGCAGGCAACCAGGACAGAATCCCTGTGGAGAGCTTTGGGACAAAGCGTAGAGCACGACTCAGAGTTTCCCCAGTTTAGGGACCTCTTCCAAGGGCATTGACTCTTGGCAATGCATACAGGCCAAACATCTATAGCTAAAAAAAAGAAGAAAAAAGGAAAAAAATTAAAAGGCCCTCAGGCAGAGAGTCCCAGCTGTTTGCCGGCAGCCGTGTTCACAGATAGAGGTGACTACTGAAAGCATATGGGTGGGGCATGGAGAGCATCTGCTGGCAGCAATTTGTATTAAATGTTACAAAATAAGTGCTTTGGATAAAGGTAGACGATTGAACACATTTCCCCCAAAGCCTCATTAAAGCAGTGAGTAGAGTACAGGGATGGCAAAGAGAAAGTCAGAAAGGAGTGGAAACTTACTTGCTTGGCTAGAGGAAGCTAAATCTTAAACCAACACTGGCAAAAGTCCAGAATCATCCAATTTTTAGTGTAGAAAACTCACAAGGCTCAGAGCTGGTAGCCTACAGACTGGTGGGAAATAGGGAGCTAATATAAAAAAAAGGATTGGTGGAAAGCTCTTTCAGAAGAAGTTAAATCCATACCCCTGGATAACTTCGTCTCCCTAAGACCCTCACCTGAAACAGGGAATGTATTCTCTAGAGAGGATAAAACAGAGGCTTTCTGGACGGGAGGATGCCAGGAAGAACTAAAGGCATAGATAATACTCTGAACTGGGGGATTAAGTAAACACAGACACATAGAATTTGCTGCTCCCCAGCTCTCTTTTTTCACTGGTTTCCCAGATGACTGGCTGTCATTCCTTTATTCTTAAAGAAGAGCATCCAGAAGAGTCTTCTCTGGGGAATGTAATCAGCCCAAGAGAAAACTCTTAGATATCCTGACATCAAAGATTCTCTCACTGGCATCGCTCTCTAATAAAGCTCAAAACCCAGAAGCCCAGACTGTTGCGCTCAGAGCTTGCAACCAGCATTTTCATACCCTTGCCTTAAAAAAGGGTTACCAAATATTTAAGGAAACCTACCAGGAAGGTTGGAAACCAAGATACACAGTATAAAAAAGCGTCTTAAAAGCAAAAGAGAGGGCGGGCCACAGTGGCCTAGCAGGCAGTGTTCTCGCCTGCTAAGCCAGAAACCCGGGTTCAATTCCCAGTGCTTGCCCATGTAAAAAAAAAAAAAAAAAAAAAAAAAAAAAAAAAAAAAAAAAAAAAAAAAAAGCAAAAGAGACTATTCAGGGGAGAATCATCCCCCAATAATTTCCTCAGAGGGGAAATATATATATATTACATGTTTGAAACAAAAGCAAGATATTTAAGAAAACAATGGGAGGGAAAAATAACTCTTACAAACTGAAAACATAATAGCAGAAATGAAAAACAAAATCATGGAAAGGTTGGGAGATAAAGTTAAGAAAACTTCCCAGGGAGTCATAAGATGACAGAGAAAGGGACCAAGGCAACCGGTCCTTCATGTTAATAGACTGAATTTCAGAAGGAGAGATCACTTAAGCATTCTTTCTCTGAAAGTTACTTGAGCATGTGGAGAGAAAAGGGGTAGGGAGAGAGAGAGAGAGTAGAAGAGATGGGGAAGAGAAAGGAAGAGGAAGATAAGAAGAAGAGGAGGAGGAACAGGAGGTAGAGGAGAAGGAGCAAGAGAGTCAGTAGGAGAAAGAGAAGGAGAAGGAAGTGATGATAGGACACAAAACTAAAAAAACAAATAAAAACATCAGAGATGACATGTAGGAAGAAGGGTTAGAGAGTCCCCAAGGTAGTGGTGAAGGAAGGTACTGGAAGGAGAATGGTGTGTGGAGGGCACCAGTCCTGAATAAAGCAGTATTAATTCAAGAGATGGCCATCTGGGGGGATGTCATCATCATCACTTCTGATACTCTATTGTGCTGGTGGTAGTGTTTTTAATAGCAGAGCTTCTTAAACACTTGCTCTACTGAAAAAAAAAAAAAAAAAGAGTAAGCTAAGAATGAGGAAGACATGAGACCCAGAAAACAAGGAATTCATCTCCAGAAGTAGATCAGGAATATCCTAGATTGACAGAAAAGGCAAGTTCCAAAATAACAGCCACATTAAAGGCCTGGAGAGCACAATACCCAACAAAGGAAAAGTTAGGTGGCTGGTAAAGGATGTCTCTAAGAAAAAAATAAAATTGATGTCTTCAAATTGTGAAGATTGGATAGAGAGCCTATTGGAAGTTATGGAAAGAATTAGCAGTGGATACATCCAGAAATCAACCCAATGAAAACTCAAGATGAAAATTAACCTCAGGAAAAATAAAGAGTTAGAGCCAAACAATCACAGAACGTCAGAATGCTCAATTGTCCCTCTCATCAACAGAAAGAAAAATATATGTAAGGCCTAAATAGCAATTGAACCTAAAATCTTAGTATTTTAAAAAGAGGGAAAAAAAGATCAGATGGCATGAGGTGTTAAAGAGTGAAAACCTCATAAACAGTAAAAGAAGTCAATATATAATACTTCAAAATGATGACTCCATGACAGACTATTTATGTACGTTATGAAGAGGTATGGAGATGTGTAAATGCTGGACAAAATAGCAAGAATAGTTGAAAGGAAGTTCAAAGAGTTGAGGAGGAACAGGGACAAGTCATGCAGAGAGCTGCTGTTTTGTTATGATTTCAGTTCTTATCCAACTTTTAATACTATCTAAATGTTTTTTTGATAGAGAAAAATAATAATTTAAAAATTGATAACTCTTCTCATGTGAAATTATGAGGAAAGAAAACAAATCAAGATGCAATAGTTAAAAATTTGGTTTAATTTTTATGCTTTAAATAAGAAGAAGTTTAGTGTGTTTTGTTGCCAGGAGAATTAAATTGGAAACCAGGAAGAGTGGGCTGGACAAAAATTAGAATGTTGTAATGGTTATTTCAATTTTAGCTTAAAAAAATATAAAAGGCAATTCTTAGCTCTGTAACAAAGGATTTTAAAAGATTTATGTGTACTTATTTAGTCATTCCAAAACTGAAGAAAAAATCTAAGCTTATAAGACTGTTGAAAATAATGATTATCAAAATAATGGGTTTTGTTCACTGTGGACTATCTTTATTGGCAGGTATAAAGCATCAAAAATAGTAAAAGACCTAGAGGAATGGAAGAGGAGGTAGGGCATGCTTGACTTCTCTCCTTTCAAGTGAGGGCCATGTCACCATGCCAGTGATGAGGAAGCATTTGAATGGACTCCAGCCACTTTGAGCCCAGCACCCATTGAAAAACAAGCTTCCTAGGCTGAAAGGCTCCTCATCGCACAGGGGAAGGCAGCAACCTACTCAGAAAGGACATGGGCTTTGCCCTGCTCCAGGCTTCCTGGCTTCTGTCCATCGTATATTTATACCCTTCAAGAATAAGTTTGGGCGGTGCACTGGTGGCTCAGTGGCAGAATTCTTGCCTGCTATTCCGGAGACCCAGGTTTGATATCCAGAGCCTGCCCATGCCAAAAAAAAAAAAAAGAATAAGGCTTCACAGCTTGGGTGGGGATATTAGGGGATTAGGCTAAACCTACCCCTTCTCAAACTCAGTTATCTGCCTCATGCCTCAGTTCCTCGTCTGCTAGTGATTAGCCAGGATGGACCACCTGCTGATCGCCCCGCCAGACCTGAATTGAATAATCACATGTTTGAGTGCAGGCCCTTGGAGGTTGCTGGGACAACTGTGAAATGGCCATAGCCAAGACAGAACATTCTAGGCCATGGAAATCAACCCAAGAAGCAGGGCATTGCAGCGATAAGTTACAAAAGAAAACTTTAATCAAACTTTGGATATTAGTTATGTGTATGAGATATGCCATGTTACATCTCTATTCTGTATTTAGATTTCTTTGTCCTATCTTTCATTGACATTCCAAGCAATCAAGCCCAATCATTTTATAACTTGAGCTGAGTTTCAACTACATACTAAGATCTGGAAGAAGCTTATGACTGTGCTGCAGTCACAACACCGTATGCACAGCCCTGCCCTCCTGGAGCTTGCAATCTAAAGGTGAGAGAAACACTAAAGGAATAATTCTGCAAATAAACAAATAATTACAACTTGAGATAAATGTCAGGGGCTATGGTAGAATAAAATTGATGTACTCATTTTCTATTGTGGACCCAAGAAAAGCTTCCTAGAGTAATGCAATGTGAAGCATGAAATGGAAAGAGGATACTCAAGGCATTTAGAGAAGTTTGGGGAAGCATACTATGACATGAAAACAGTTTGTCTTGATTAGGGACCAGAAGATGACAAGTGGCATTGGATCCAGGTGAGAAGGAATTGTTCCATAGAGTGACTGGAAAGGTAGAATGGGGAGTAACAGCAGAAGTAAGGACAAGGAGAAGAAACTGACATTTTTGTGGTCTTGGCTGGTGAGACACTCTGCCTGATGAAGTACATAACTGGTGGATGGATAATGATCAATGAATATTCAAAGATGGAGCCCTGGTCAAAGGTTTTGCATTACTCTTAGTATAAATTCTCAAACCTGCAGGAAGGCCAATAAAGATCCCTGATGATCTGACCACACCCACATTTTCCACCACATCTGATACCCCACGGTCTCCTGCTCATGCCTTCAACCACACTGAACTTGTTTCAAGGCATTTACCTGGTTGGGAACTTTCTGCCACAGAGCCATTCCTCTGCCTGAAATAGTCTTCTCCTTCCCACTTCAGTAATTCCTAACCAACCTTGAAGACAAGGTGTAAAGTTTATTTCCTCAGAGAAGTCTTCCCTAAACTCCTGATCCAAAACAAATTCTTTTCAAATCTCTTATCATATCCCTGAACATTCTTTTGAGGAAGCTGCGCTTTACTTCTGTACCTCAGTGTCTTCCTTGGTAGAATGGGGACACTAATGTTAGTGACCACCTCAATGGGTCATGGTGTTTCTTAAATGTAAACTGACAAAAATAGTGCTGGCATATAGTAAGTGCTCAGTAAATGCAATTGTTTGACAGAAGCCATATAGTTTAGGTGGTTAGTAGGTATTGACTGGGAGAGATAGCAAAGTTCTGATGTTCCTCTGTTTCTTGTCCATGTCTTCCATTTCACAAGGGTGTCAACTTTGTGACAATTCATCTTTGAGCTCTACACTTACGATTCATACACTTTGCACTTAAAAATCGTTTTTAGAAGTCAGCCATTATTATCACCATTTTCGTAATTTGTAATTACATATTTCTTTACAAAACTATTTACTTGACTCTAAGCTCCATGAGACCAGAAGCCAGATCTATTCACTGTTTCTTTAACATATAATTTTTGAAAAAAAATGTAATTCTGATCATATCTCTCTTCTAAGCAAAACCTTCAGTGACTTTCCATTTCATCTAATCCAAGTCCTCGGGACAGCCCTCAAGCCCCTAGAAGATCAAAGTACCCACTACCTCTCTGACTTCACCTTTACTGCTCCCATTTCACTCATGACTTTCTAGCCTCCCTGGTCTTCCAACAATTCCTTGAACACATCAGACAACTTGGGAACTTTGAACTAGCTGTTCCCTCAGCCTAGAATGTTCATTCCCCAGATATCTGCTGCCTATCACTATTCCCTCCCTACTTCTAATCTTTGCTCAAATTTCAGCCTCTTGCAAGGCTTGCCATGACATCACATTGAATGCTACACTCTCTTCCACCCCATTCCTCCTTACCCTGTTCTGCTTTTAAATCCCTTGCAGCTATCAACTTCTAACACTGTGCTGTCTCTTGGAAATACCATGTGAGCCACCTATGAAATTTTAAATTTTCTAGTAGCTACACTTTAAAAAGTAAAAAGAAACAGGTGAAATGAACTTTAGTAATATATTTACTTTAACTCCATCCATCCCAAATGTCATTTAAATACCTCAATTTAAAAATTGAGATAGTTTACATTCTTTATTGTGTATTAAGTCTTCAAAATGGAGAGTGTTTTACACTGATGGCATTTCTCCATTCAGAGTAGCCATAATTCAACTGCATGGTTACCATATTGGACAGTGCAGTTCAAACGTATTATATAACTCACTTATATATCAAGTTCATTGTCTTCCCCACTGGAATGGAAGTTTAATAATGGCAGTGACCAGTATCTCTTTTGAACTTTGATGTATTCCAAATACTTGTTTAAAACTGCCTGCAGTATAATGGAGACACAATACATATTTATTGAATTAAATAAAGCATTAATGAGTGAATGGATGATCACAGAGGAAGGGGAGGATTGTAGAAAATGTGAGATAGAGTAGAGAGAACCACTATGTATTTAGAACAGGGAGTTGTAATGCAGAAAGAATGATAGTTCATTACTAGTAAGCTCTGTGAGAAAAGAACAGTGCCTTACTTCTTCATGTATATTTTTAGTGCCTAACACAAACCTAGAAGTATGGATGCTCAACAGGTGAATGGATGCATGAATGAAGGAAGAAAGGAAGAAGTGAGAGAATGAAGATAAAGAGAAAGTAGAGGTTGAACTAGGAGAAGTCAAACAGAGGGTATCAGTATTCTCATATAAAGTCAAAAGAAATTTGCCAGGGTACTAAAGACAGAAGAGAAAAGCAGCATCCATATTTTTACCAAGACTGTTTATGATCATTTTTTTTTTTTTTTTTTTTGTGTGGGCAGGTACCAGGAATACAACCAGGGTCTCCGGCATGGCAGGCGAGAATTCTGCCACTGAGCCACCGTCGCACTGCCCATATTTTTGATAATTTTAACATTCTCTGTGATATGATTTTTCTCTACCATGCTCTGAACTCCTTTCTGAGCCCTCACCAGCAGAATGTTTATCATCTCTATGTCTGCTAACAGTTTATTTGAGGCAATCTAGGATTTCGGTCTCGTGCTTCTCAAAATTCATCCAACCTCTGCCCGCTTCCCAATTCCAAAGCCACTGCCACATTTTCAGCTTTTTGTTACAGCAGCAGCTCACTTCCAGGAAGTAGGATCTGTATTAGTTTCTTGCTGCTCTTGCAACAAATCACCACAAATTTGTGGCTTAAAACAAAACAAATTTATTATTTCACAGTTTTAGAAGTCAGAAATCCCAAATGAGTCTCGCAGAACTAAAATCAAGATGTCAGCAGACCTGGTTCCTTTTGGAGGCTCCAGAGGAGGAGAATCTGTTCCTCACTTCTTCCAGCTTCAAGAGGTTACCAGCAACTCTTGACTTAGCCACAACACTCCAGTTGCACATCACCTGCTCTCTCCTCTGAACCCCTACCTCCTTCCTATAAGGCTCTTTTTTATTTATTTGGACTCACATGGATAATCTATGATGATCTCCAATATCAAGATACTTAATCACATCTGCAGAGTCCCTTTAGCCATTTAAGGTACATATACAAGTTCTGGGGATTAGGTGTAGAGATCTTTGGTGGGGGGAGGGAGTCATTATTCAGTCTACCATGGGGTCATTCCAAAGGAATAGAAGGATTTTCTGAGAGATTGGATATAGAAATAAAGGAGAGCTATGCATCAAAACTGGCCACTCCTCTGGTCCCATGGGGACCTGAACAAAATGCAGGACCTTCTGCTAAGAAGGAATTATGGAAAAGATGATGACTGAGAAGAAGAGGGGATGGATTTTCTTTCCAATATTCTGAGGTTGAAGTAGTGGTAAAAATACAAGTAAAGAGTTCTATAAGCATCTACTTTTATAGGCAAGTGATATTTGAAGTTATAGAAGTAATCTGAAGTACTGAGTGAGTGAAAGAAGAGCTGAGCCGAGCCAAGAAAGATGCTAAAAAGTTATATGCCTGCCATGCCTGAGACCCAGGTTCAATTCCCAGTGCCTGCCCAGGCAAAAAATAAAAAGTCAAAAAATAAAAAATAAAAAGTTATATGACTTGTCTAAGAGTCAACTGCTTGGTGTAGTTCATGGCCAGGTCAAAGGTTTCCTAACACCTGAGTGCCTGGCCTGGACCTTTTCTTGCTTACTCTTGGGTAAGTCCCCCTTACTGACATGGGTTGTATCTTCTCCATGACTGAATTTCTTTGCATTCTTGAGTTGCTATAACAGATGTAAAAACATGCATGAATAAGGCTTTTTTTTTCTTTAAAAGATGTCACTACAGCTGCTTTCTTTGATGCTTTGGCAAATGGACCAGTGTTGGTATGGAAATTATAGTAAAATTGTTCGGGTGTGTGTAATGAGAGAAGACAGTTTTAAATGCAAAACATTAAGAGAGACTCATACTTCATATAGCATTTTGCAGAAATCTGAAAAAACACCCATAAAATTATACTCCAGTTTTGCTACACACAGTATACAGTATGATGCATTGAATATAACACTAAATATAAAGTGATCTATGTAGGTGCTTTGAATGAAGTCAAAACAGAAATATGGGTCATTGTTTAGTTCAATCTTACAAATTTGCAGTTATTAATTAAAGGGTGTGTGTCTTATGAATTAGCATCATTCAGTTGTTCCACTAGTCATTTGATGAGCATTTATCAATTTCCTTCTCAGTGCCAGAAATAGATCTAAGCACTGGGGGGGTTTCAGGTAAAGAAAGCAAGAAAGGATTCTGCTGTCATTAAGTTTATAATAAAATAAATAAAATAATTAGAAGATAATGACCATGAGGAAACCAAACACCAAGCAGGGCATTTTAAGGGAAATGAATGGGAGGAGATAATCAACATCAGATAGAATGGATAGAAGGAGGCAAATGTGAAGAAGGAAATAATTAAGAATCTACAATAATAGACCAGATAGAAAATCATAATAATTTGGGCATGTGCAGGGATTCTCCCCCAGGGGCAATTTGAGGATACTTGGCAATGTCTGCAGGTATTTTTGGTTGCCACAGCTTGAGAGGGGATTGCTACTGACATCTAGTGGAGAGAATTCCAAACAATTTACAAACCACAGGACAGCCCACCCCAACAAATACATTTCTGGTCCAAAATGTCAATAGTTTTGATATTGAGAAACCCAGGCTAATATGATAGCAGTGGAGCTGTAGAGAAGTAGATTAAAGATTTGTTTTGAAGGTAAAGCCAATAATGTATGAAAATAGAATGGATAAGCAGAAAGAGGGTAATGGAAATAAAAAGGATGACTCCCCCGCCTACATTTCCTGAATGGAAAGTGGTTCTCATATAAAATGATGAGATTCAGAGTGGTTAGATGAAGGGGCAATAACATGGTTCAGAATCAAGGGTTTGACAGGTTGAGTTCTTATACTATAGCAGTTAGAAATAGTAATTAGAATCTGGGGTTCAGAGACAGGAGCTGAGCAAAAGGAAAAATGGGGAGACTCTTAATTTACAGGTAGCATTGAAAGTTATTGAAACATATGACATCACCTAGGGAAAGAGTACAAATAAAGAAGTAGCAAGAAGTCAGGATTTTGATCTTAAATCAGATGTACCTTCCCAGCAGGCTCTAAAAGTCACCTGATCTTTTGCTTTCCATGCCCTGGCAAACATCTAAAAAAGGGTTCTCAAGTTTACTCACTGCATTTGGAAAACATAGTTATAACATTTGTGTTCTGTAGATTACCCTAAGCTATTTTTCATTGTGTCTTGGTTATCTTCTCAAAAAATAAGTAATTTTAAATAGATCCATATCCAAGTAATGTCACCAGCTCTCACAGGAAGAACAACTCTGCATGCTGTTTTCCTGCTGTATCGTTAGCCACAGGGTACCCATTTAAGCTTCAGATTTGGAGAACAGAAAAAAGACAGCATCTATTCAATTGAACATTTTTATTCTTAAGGGTGTACTGTCAAAAGTTGTGAATCAGAATAATTAACATAACCATTTTGGCAAAAAAATAACCAGATGCATATATGTGCACAAAATGCAATTTTTCTAAAAAGCACAGAACGAATTATCAGCAGAGGCAGATCACTCATGAGTAACTCAACGCCATGGCCTGTGTATATGAATAGTGGAGAAAAGTATTTTAACAAGGAAATAAATTTCAGTTTTAAGCTGTACAGAATTTTGCAGATGACACAGAAAAGTGATTTAAGCATGCTATTTATTCTTTAAGAAACCTACTTTAGGATGTGCAATCTGTTTAATATCTCTAACAACCAAAAAGAATTGTTTATTCATAGACCAAAGGTAAAAAGCAGTAAAACTTTCTTATAATCATGTAACTAACCCCGCCAGATAAAGCCTGACCAACTACTTTAATCTCCACCATCTGGGGTACAGTTAACTAGTAATGTAAAGATAGCGATTCATTTTATCAAAGTAATTACCATAAATGAACTAATATATACTAAGAAACAAGGGCTTTGGGAAAATATTGTATATGCATAATCCTCCAAAGGCCTTATAAATATTGTATATTTGTATAATCCTCCAAAGGCCTTATTGTGTTACTGTTATTTTACTTTTACAAATCAAGTTTTAGAGGGTATATCAGTCAAATATAGAGCAGGTTAGATAGCAGTATCTAATAGATTTCAAACTGTTGGTGGGTTAGCAAATAAAACAGATTTTTCACCCACACCAAGTTTGATTCTGGTCTGACAAGTGTTCAGAGCAATCCCCTTCCAAAAAGTAACTCAGGGATCCAGGCTGCTTCCATCTTGATCTCTGGAACACAGAATCTTTTCAGTACTTCAACCTGGAAATGGTGCAAACTACTTATACTCTCGCTTCCTTGGCTACAAGTGGTCTCACAATTCCACCTAACTGAAAAGGTACCTCGGGAGTGTCTGAGAAGTGGAAATGGGAAAGCACCAGCAATCTCTACTACTGAGAGGAACTAGAACTTAACCAAGGCGATGACTCTATCTGTGGCAAAGCCAAGATTTAAATATAATCTGTTCAAAGCCAGCCTAACTTCTAAAGCTGTGTTCTCAAGGTCCAGCTATGGACTAGCCACTATCTGTTGGCCTTGGAGGTACCAAGAAAAAATAAACAACAGAATATCTTAATACAAATCTTTAAGATTTTAAAGCAAAACAAAACAAAACCCTCTAATAGATTATATTTATACTCTCTCTAAGAAATACTTGGTAATCACTTACAAACTATCCATTGTGTTTTGGCTGAAATGTCACTTCCTCACGTAAGCCTTCCCAACCCCTTACATGAGGCTAAATTTCCCCAATTCTTCACCATCATAGTACTATCTTGTAAATTTTATTATACTTCTTTAATGATAGTAAGTCTCATGATGGCAGCAGCTATATTCCAGGGTTGGCACAATGCCTCATAGGCACTGATAAATATGTATAGAGTGAATTAATGAATGAATGAATTGACTCTTTTATGAAATAGGCCATGCTATTGTTTGATGATTCTCTGTTATGAAGTGCTCCCCCAAATGGTGTGAAATTCCCTCTTCTACATTTTCCATCCAATATTCTCATTTATTTCTATTTAACTGACACTGAATAAGGTTAATTTCCTTTAAAAACAAGGGCTGTTGGAATTTCTGAAGAGAGCCAGTATTAGCCCCCAACTCTTTCTGGTTTCCTCAGTCCTTCTGTACATCAGATGAATTCGTGAATGCATAGCAACCCCTTTCCTCATCTGTGGATATATTCTGCTCTGGCACCCCTTATTCTAAAGTGTAGTGTCCAAAACTAATCCAGGCCTGTAATAACTAGCAGCCAGCAGTGGAGTTATAAGTCCCTAGAGGATCAGTGGTGCATTTTCCCCACTATAGGATCCCCAGTAAAAAGTATACTGTTTAACACTCCATACAAGTTATCTAAGTATAAATTGAATGAGTGAATGAATGAGTGAATGCATCTTAAGATCTGTTAGGTTTTTTAGTAATTGTTTCCATTCTTGGTCCATAAATCTGGGGAAACCTCAAAACCTTGGTCTTTTTCAGCTGGATTAATTCAATTTACATCAGTTCTCCAAAATCCATACTTAAAAAAAAAAGCTTTATGAAATGTTAATGCAGAACTTGGAAACATTTATATAGAGCATTCCCCACAAAGCTCCAAGGAAATTAAACCAAAATGATCAAATGTTGATGATTTCCCTAGAGAAGTGTCCTTGTCCTTTTTACACAGAAATGGTCTCCAAACCCACATTTCTAAAATAGCCTTTCTTCAAGCTTTCCAGCATTCAAACGTGACAGTCAAGAGAAATCAAGAAAAGCAGCGGTGTTGGAAGCTGTTTTTTTTTTCTTTTTTTTTCCTGTTTTGCACGTGTAAACGGAAGCATTTTACAAGAGATTATCTCAGGTCTGAATAGGGAAGAAGAGACTCTAATCTTTAGAGTGGTGAAGGTTTCTCAGCCCTGTTCTTTCCCTCCTCTTCTTCATCCTTATCGGAGTGAACAAGAGCTCTGATTTTCACAGAAGTATTGGAGTCCAAGAAAGTTATTCACCATTGAGCAGACGAGCCTTCGTTGGCAGTCGTCAAAATCCACAACCAGGTACACAGGGACATTACCAAGGAGGCCCCTTGCCACTCTCTAACGCATATCAGACGCTGTCTCTGCTGGGACCAATAGGTTAGGTTGGTTTTGTCTTGAGCATGCCACACTCCATAGACTTTCTAGCAACACAGCAAAGTTGAGAGAGAAGAACAGGCGTGCTTGTAGGAGTGTGTGTGTGTGTGTGTGTGTGTGTGTGTGAGAGAGAGAGAGAGAGAGAGAGAGTGGTGTGTGTGTGTGTGTGTGTGTGTGTGTGTGTGTGTATCAGTGTAGCTGGGGCGGGCAGTAAATAAAGGGTGGGGCCAGCGAGAGGAGGAGAAAAGCAAGGATTGAGAGAAGCAAGAGCGTGTTTCCCATCCCAGTAAACCTGCTGGAGCTCATCCCACTGCTCAGAACCCCTGCACCAATTCACCCTCTCTCCTCCCTCATTCTTCTTCTTTCCTCCTTTTCCCTCCGGAATTCCCTCGCTGCCTCCTTCCCCCCCAACCCCCTCCACTTTTACATCTGCCCAGAGGACGAATGAGGGAGCCGTCCTTGCAAATTGGAGCTACAACTTTCCCTTGCTCATCTCTGGACTCCGGGAGCAGAAGCGCCCTGCTCCTCCGCGATCTGCGGCCCATGGAGGAGGAAGAGGAGGAGCAGTGATGGGCTAGCTGCAGAAGCGAGGAGCCCCGAACCTGCCCAGCGCCACCAGCGAGCTCCGCGATCCCACGCGGCTTCCTTCCCTCTGGCTCTGGGGAGAGCGCGCAGGGCGCAGGGCGCAGAGCCGGAGCATCCCAGGGAGGATGAAGCGGGGACCCGGCCCCAGCGGGGTGCATCTCGCGAGCGGGCGGCAGCAGCACTACCTAGGCATGAATTAAGAAGCCCGGAAAATGGAGCGCGGTACACGCCTCGCCCAGCCCGGGACTGGGGACACCAGCTGGGCACTCCTCTATTTCCTCTGCTACATCCTCCCCCAGACCGCCCCGCAAGTACTCCGGATCGGTGAGTGAGCCTGGGGACGCGCGCGAGACTGCTGGCTCGGGGACGTGGCTGCTCTTCGAGGCCAGCTGGGGCGCAGCGGGTCCCGGACAGAGGCAACGCGCGCCGGCGTGGGGGCAGGAGCTGGGGGTGGTGGAGGTCAGGTGCACCCAAGAATCCCGGAAAGGTGGAACCGCGTCACGGTTTCCCTCCACGCGAGTGCAGGGCTTCCCCGCTAGTAAGGTTGGTGGGGACTTGCAATCTCGGCTGGAGGGACGCAGGCAAGGATGTAGGGGTCCCGACTTGCCCGGGCTGGCACCCCACTCTGAGCATGGGATCGCGCGTAGCTGTAGCCAGTTGGTTTGGGCGCCGACATGCGCTCTCCTAACAGCCTGGGTGGGCTACGGTCAATCTGCATCCGCAGCCTTGGTCACCGGCAACCTGGGCTCTGCAACCAGCCAGCATGCTCAGATAGAATCTGGGAAGCATTAGAGACACGGAGATAGTCTACCTCCTGCTAGCTCTGAGCCTCCAACTTTTCATCCCCAAGTTGGGTTCTTCCACAAGAAGTCCCCAAATCCCGAGGGTTCCACTGGAGAGGGGCCGAGTCCGGGTCTGAGTTCTGTCTGAGGGCTCAAAGAGTGAGGAGGAAAGTGGGCCTCCCCGCTTAGCGGGCGCCTAAGTTTTCCACTTGTTTCATGCTATCTCCCCTGCCCGCCACTGAGAACTATCCATTCCCCAGTCCTGGGAGCTCCGGATATCCTAGGGGACTCTGAGCTCCCATCTCAGAGGAGGTAAACAGAATACTGGAGGCTGAATGTGGGGATCTTGAGGCAGTCCCAAGAGAATACAAAGCAAGGGGAAGGGCAGAGGGGCATTTTGCTGGTCTTGGGAATCACAAACCAGAATGCACGGCACCACCGCCAAGACTGGGTCTGTGGAAACATTGAAGGATTTCTGGGTTGTATTCGGATTAACAAAACTGTCCTACTTCCTGAATGTTCTCCATTTAAAACTAAATCCAGTTCTTAATTCTTACTCAGAGTCTTCTTTTGCCCCCACTTCCACAACTAATTGTGCTTCTGTGACACAGTCACCTTCTTGGCATCCCAAATTAGTAGGAAAAATGAGGCAAGCCTTGGACTCTGAGGGCTTCTAACTCACATCCTTTCCAAGAATTGGCAGAACCTGCAAGAGACAGTGTAAGTAGCTCAGGTTTCTGAGCTGCGGAGATTTCTCAGTAACTTTACTAGTTCTGGTCAGCAATTAGCCTCTTTCCAAAGATTCACAATCTAGTTCCCCTCACTGAGCAAGTGCCTTGGTTTTCAAAATAAATCAATAAAATAAAAGTTTAATAAACCACTTGGGAATGCATTTTCTCTGGGTATATGGGATTTGATTTTCAAGGCAAGAAAAGATCCCAAACCCTAACTTGCACTCCAGACTTACATATTTCAAGATTATGGATATGTGTATTTTTTTGGTTAATTTAGCATGTTCCTTGAAAGAGTTTCAAAATATTATTTTTACTAACAACATAGATCTTGCAAGTAAAATATCCTTCTTCTTTGACCCAGCCTAGCCTTGATAATATTGGTGTTTGGATAAAATCAACTCTAAACACTCCACTAACAAACTTCTGGTGAAAAATGCAAAATAAATGATCAGCATGTGACAGTTTCCAATATTTATCAACTTAATTGGTACTCTTACACATTTGGAAATAAACAAATCTAGAGGTACTGGAAGTGGCTATTGCAAGTCATACTCCTCCTATTTCTCTGACAAACTTAAGGTAGCATCTCCTTCCCCAAGTCCCCCAAATTTAAAGAATACAAAGACAGGGAAAAGGATGTTTTAAGACATATTTGTCCACAGATCAAGAACTTGTCCAAACCCAAGCAATCATATTCACCAATCTAAAAGTAGTTTTCAAGTGAAAACAGCAAACATGATTCACTGACCTTAAAATATATGTGACAATCGTGAGATTTCCTTTTCCAGAAAAGGAACTAAAAATGCACAAAGTAAAATATTGCATAGCTTGAGGTTGATTATGTGCAGTGCAAATGCCTGAATCCTTCTGGCCCTGGGTGACTGTGGTTGGTGAGGCATACCACTGTCCTGTAGGGATTGGTGCTTATTTTTAAATGGACAATTCAGCTCCATGGAAACCAGACTCAGTTCACGGAGAATGTGTCTTTCTACAGTGAGTTCCTAGTGCCAGTCAAGTCCATCAATGAATATAACCTATCAAAGGAGTTGTGCGTGTGTTTGTGGGGGGGTATAGGAAAGGAAAAAGAATTAATTATATTCCTCTTCATCTCTCATCTCTCCTCACCCTGTCCAATAAACCACCAACCACCCAATCAATCAACTAGGCAGCCAACAAAAACGGGCTCCTGAATATTAATTTACATATTTTTCAGTAACTGAAAATGTCCTGAAGTAAAGCTCAGCATAATCGCCAGGTATTAGTACAGTGCTCATATAGAGAAGGCACTCAAATAACTGAATGATTTAATTACTGATCTACTTTTCTTGCTAGAGGGTCTATTTAAAGTAGTGCTATTGAGGAAAGTGGGTAAAAAGTACAAAATTTAAAATAACATCAATGCATACTAAATATCTGAGAAGTCGTTGAGTGCACGTATGCCTAGCATTGCACATATTGTGAACCTCCATCGAAAAGCTTTTAATCATCCCCAGTTTAGAGGCATAAGGGTGCTCTTATAGCATAGCAGTGCCCTGGGCATCATACTGTACTCCAGATGTTCTCCAGTAGCCTGCATAGAAGGAAAATACGGCTGGCTGGCTGCTGGGAATTCTCTGAGGGTTACTGCGGTCATCCTCACCTCTCTGTATACGCCTGTGTATGTCAACAACCAGATAGTATCACACACACACACACATACATGCAGATGCATGCACAATTGAGCTTCATGGTCACAGGCAAGCTGTTCACATAGCCAACTGACTTTTAGTCGATGGTAAGAGCAGGGTTTGGATGACCCGAGTAGATGGCTGCCCACCCACCATTAATGAGAAATAAAACAAAACTTCACATGCATATGCAATTTCTGGAACAGAGTTGTTTATATTTCTAGTAATAATGATAACAGAAATACATATTTCCATAGTGTATTTGAATGCATCATCTCAGTACACACCATCATAGAAGTGGCCATGAAAGCATAGGCTTAAGACTTAAATGGTGGGTAATCATGCTTTCCAACCCATGATTTGGAGTCCAAGGAAGCATAGGTGAGATCCCTTTTCCACAATTACTAGAGTTGTGTTTCAGAGAGAATTATTCAATCTCACTAAGCCTTGGTTTTTTCATCTGAAAAATGGAATTTAAAATGTTGCAAACCTCACAGTGTTGTTGGTAAGATCCTATGAAATAGAACATGAAAAGGATTTGGAGCAGAACTTAGATGCAATAGTTGCATTACCATTATCATCATCATCGTCATCATTATTATTATTGAGATTTTCATCCTGAACAGGGACTTGTAGATGTGGTATATTTATGTGAAGTGTTTAAAATTTCTGAGCCTATATTTCTTCATCTGTTTCTCAGGGGAAGATCAAATAAACTAATTTATGCAATTTACAAACAATCCACAAAATAAATATAAGGCATTACTATTAAGCAATTAAAAATAACATAAAAAGAGATATTGTAGAAATTTATATGAACAGAATGGAAAGATATAATGACAGTATGATTGTCCAAATGCTTTTATTTCCTTAAGAGAGATCCACCTGCATTTGTGTCAGTCATCACTTGGCTGTAGCATTATTTTTTAATATTTTCACCCCAAGGGTCCCCAACATTCCAATTAATGTTTAATACATGTTAGTTCATATTTTTGTTTGAGGGTGCAAAAAGCTTGTGGCATTATTGTTTTACCACTTAATTTTTTCCAACATGTTAATATTCATTAACAAATATTTGAGTGATTACTCTCCTACTATGTGCCAGACATACTTCTAGGTGCAGGATATACATCAGTGAGCAAAATGAACAAAAATCCCTGCCCCCTTGAAGTTTACATTCTGGTAATTTGCCGTCTATGTCACAACCGAACTTTTTTTTACCAGATTTCCATTCAGACACTAACTTTTAAAATCTTTTGTTTCACATATAATTCTTAAAGAATTCTCAGCAAACATTTTGCCATCGATTTATTTATCAATTGCATAGTCAATGAAGAATAGGTTCAGGTATCCAAATGCAGAGAATACAAACAGAATGGGTTCATGGTGACAAAGCTGGAGCAGAAACTCAGAGTTGGCTCTTTTCATAGGAAGATCTCTTAGCCCTAAGGTAGGTTCACCCTAAAAGAGATGATTGTGCCTTGGAAAAGATTGCGATCCTAATATTAACTTGGAAACTCTAGCTGTCCCTTAAAAAGCCTTGGAGAGAAAGTATCCGGGAGCACGATGAAGAGGAAGTGCCAGCTAATGTTAATATGTTTCTGGAGATGAATAGTAACTTTACCATATATTATTTTATCTGCATAATTCACCTTTTAAATTAATATTGCTATTATCTACCTAATGTTACCATTAGGTAGATCTGAACTCTAGTTAGTTTTCCTCCAGTTCGTGTTGGAAGGATTGTAACTTGGTGGCTTGGCTAAATTCGAGCACTAGTTGGTAAAAATGCCAGAACTGAAGTTGAATAGTCTGACTTCAAGTCTCAAGCTCCTTGCATTAAATGATGCCATATCATACATGAGTGTACAGTTTGATGTGTATACTAAGCTGAAATCATATGTAATAGATATGAACTGTTGTTAAATAAAATAAAGTTTGTGTGATTTATATTTGAGTACATTTTAGGGAATTGGCAAGAAAGGAAAGTTGGCATTATCAGTGGAATCCCCAGAGTCCCTATTAAATAAGGGCTTTAGGAAAGCAATGCAATTGGAGGGGAAGCCTGGCTACATACATATGCCTAGACATACACTGCTTTTATTTAGGCTATACCCATAATTGAGAGGATTCATGGTGCTGATACTGGTGCTAGTGAGGTCCCAGAATCTCTTAATCCTTTTTATTTGCTGTTGTTGCAACGATAAGTATCCGCATAATCTAGAACATGTAATCCATCTCCTAAATTTTTCCAGAAATTGTTTTGGACTAGGAAAAAGAGTAGAGGATTCCAGTTAAAAGGGAAGTCACATTTCTAACTGTATTTTTCTGCGTAACTGACCTTGAGAAAATTACGTCACTGTAATTTTACCCTCAATTTTGTTATCTATACAAGAAGGACCAATAATAACAAACTCGCAACTTTGTTTTAAGGATTAAATGTATTGTTATATGTAAAATGAGAAGTGCATGGTAGACTTCAATAAATGTACCTGCCTCTCTCTCTCTCTGTTGATGAACGTAGTAGGAGTTTTGAGCCCTGAAATAATATATTGTTTGGTCAAGAAAGTGAGGGAAATGCTTGCTTGGAGATTCCTGAAACATGTTTGATTATTAGGTGCTCTTTGAAGTCTGCAGAAAAAAACTTTTTTTTTCTTTTATTTAGCCCTTTATCTCCCACATTTTAATTACCAGGTGACCCTGATCTGAACCACAAACATTGCTACTAGACTCATCCTATTCAGAACACATTCAAGGAAACATTGGCCAATTGGAATATCAAAATGTACATGGACACATGCTGTTTCTTAAGTCTAACTTAGATTCTGTCCGCTCCCTACTTCACAACTCTGTCATAAATTTTAAGAGCAGATTTACCACGCCCTCTATCTTGGGGCTCGCCCATATGAAACTTACTGTTGCAAAGGAGAAGTTAAGCCTACTTATAATTATGTGTGACAGTCATTCCCAGAGACGCTCTTTTGTTGGTCAGATGTGGTCTCTCTCTAAGCCAACTCAGCAGGTGAACTCACTGCCCTCCACCCTCATGTGGGAAATTACTCCCAGGGGTGTAAGTCATGTGGGACATGACTCCTGGGTATGAGTGGGGACCCAGCATCATGAGGTTGAGAAAGTCTTCTTGACCGAAAAGGGGAAGAGAGAAATGAGACAAAATAAAGTTTCAGTGGCTGAAAAATTTCAAATAGAGATGAGAAGTTATTCTTGAGGTTATTCTTATGCATTATATAGATATCTCTCTTTAGTTTTTAATGTATTAGAATAGCTAGAAGGAAGTATCTTAAATTGTTGAACTATATTCCAGTAGCCTTGGTTCTTGAAGGTGATTGTATAACTATATAGCTTTACAGTGTGACTGTGTGATTGTGAAAGCCTTGTGGCTGACACTCCCTTTATCTAGGGTATGGACAGATGAGTAAAAAAAAATAAGAACCAAAAAATGAATAAATAATAGGGTTGGATACGGGGTAAAAAAAAATGAGTAAGGTGCACTGGTGGATCAGTGGTAGGATGCTCGCCTTCCATGCAGGAGACCCGGGTTCAATTCCAGGACCATGCACCCCACCCCACCCCAAAAAAAGAGTAGATTGCAATAGCAGTGGTCAATGGGAGAGAGAGGTAAAAGGTATGGGGTATGGCATTTTTCTCTTTTCTTTTTATTTCTTTATCTGGAGTGATGCAAATATTCTAAAAATGATCATGGCAATGAATACGAAACTATGTGATGCTACTGTGAGCCATTGTATATTTTGGATGGACTGTATGGTGCATGGAGGTATCTCATAAAAATAATTTTTAAAAAGAGTAAATTTAGATGTTTAGTTACATATTGCCTTCTATTACTTAGACAACATTTAGAAAACATTTCATATGGCAAACGCATATCATTTTAATTACTTTAAAATAAAGAATCTGGGGCCATTTCCTAATTTTTTCCATTGTACATTGTTTAATGGAAACATTATAATATATTTTTAATATTTTATCCAGGAGTATAATTTATGTAAGTAAAGGTTCATCTATATTTAAAGTTCAACCTAATCATTTTTAAATGCACATCTGATCTTTTTAATGACATATTTTCATAAGGAACTGGAAACATTCAAATTACAAGCAGAGCATTCCACCTTATAGAATTTCATGGATTTCTGGTCTTGATTTAAAATTTAAATCACTTAGTTAATGTGAAATTGAAAAACCTTATGTTCTTATTATATTAATACTATAATATTTGCAATAATAAGTTAACTGTAAAAATGGTTAACACTGAAGGGAAAACAGAAAAAATGTAAAGAGAGAAAGAAATTTGGTTTTATAATTTCAGTTATTTATGAGCTACTGAACAAATGAAAATCTTCAGAATCACTGTCCTAAGTCACTTGGACAATATTTCACACTAATTTTTTTTTGAGAATTTAAAGGTTTTGTTAAGCATGCATTTTTATAATAAATATAAAAATATGTTGTAAATATATAGTGTATTTATGAAATCTAAGGTAAGGTTAGTTTCACATTGGGAATAAGAAATAATGACATTGACTAAATGAAGACTAAACTCCTATTGACTACAAATCAGTCGATCTCTAGAACCACCGAACCAACAGCCTGGACACACTTTCTTTTACCTCTTTAAAATCTTTAAATTTCTATTTAATGCATTAGTTAACTAAATAAATTTGAAAAGTTTTCCCATTTTACATTTTTTGATGAATTAAAAGTTTTCCTGCTATCCTGACTGGGGAAGGCAAAAATTAAAAATAAAATAATACAAAAAATTCTGTTAACACTCTTTAAAATTTCTGTTGAATGGTGTTCAGAAGGAGTTCAACAATGCAACTTTTTGTATTACAATTTTATGTGTTTCTTTTTATTTAATAGAAAACCTGATGATTAACAATTATTATTGGTAGTCATCTTAGAGACTAGCTTAATATTTTTCTTCAAAAATACAAAAAGGAATGTATTAAAATATATTATTTATTCACTGAAGAAGTTCAAGAGTACAGACAATGTTAAGACAAAAAATCTACTTTATTTAATGATTAAAACTCAATCCACATGTGTGTAGTATAAACATATATATTGCTTTGCTCTGCCAGCGAGGGAGTCTAGACCGATTCACCCCAGAGCAATAAACACACTTAGCTCTTAGGGTTTTCCTTGGAGAAATGTCTGATTCTAAATTTGGGGAAAGAAATACACCATGAGTGTGCTGGCTTGAAAGGATGTATGTGCCCTAGAAAAGCCATGTTTTAATCTTAATACCATGTTGTAAACACACCTGTTTCTTCTAATCGCTGTTCAGCACTGTATGTTTGCAACTGTAATTAGATCATCTCCCTGGAGATGTGATTTGATCAGGAGTGGTTGTTAAATTGGATTAGGTGGAGGTGTGTCTCCACCCATTTAGGTGGGTCTTGATTAGTTTACTGGAATCTTATAAAAGAGGAAATTCTCTGAGAGAGCAGAATGACATAGCCATGAGAAGCAGAGAGCCCACCAGCCAGCAGCCTTTGGAAATGAAGAAGGAAAACACCTCCTGGGGAGCTTCATGAAAGGAAGCTGGGAGAGGAAGCTAGCAGATGATGCCATGTTCACCACATGCCTTTCCAGATGAGAGGAAAAACCTGACTTTGTTCGCCATGTGCCTTCTCACTTGAGAGAGAGACCTTGAACTTCAGCGGCCTTCTTGAACCAAGGTATCTTTCAATGGATGCCTTTGATTGGACATTTCTGTAGACTTGTTTTAATTGGGACATTACCTTGGCCTTAGAATTGTACACTAGCAACTAATTAAATTCCCCTTTTTAAAAGCCATTCCATCTCTGGTATATTGCATTCTGGCAGCTAGTAAACTAGAACAATGAGTCTGGACCATCTTGTAGTGCCAGAGTATAAGGAAGTGCTAAAAACAAACAAACAAACAAAACAACAAAAATAATACCAATACACTGATGGGAGTATTTTAAGGGGGCACAGAAGGCAATTCAAACAGTTCCCAATGGCCAAAGCTGGAACAATTGGAGCAACAAAATAAGAAATAGTATTGGATTATAAACCAAAGCATAAATTAAATAGGCATGAGTCCATACTGATAGAAATAATTACACATGTATGTATAAATAGGGGAGAGGAGACAATTTTCCCAAGTAGGAGAGCCAAGCCATTGAGGTCAGCATCAACAGTGATGTCAGATGATACTAAACACCCTTGATACAGTGCATATCACTTTATCTCTGTGGTAATCCTACCCCAAACCCCAATCTGACCATGAGTAAAACCTCAGACAAATTCCAGTAGAGAGACAATCTACAAAATATCTGACCAGTATTCTTAAAATCTGTCATGGTATCAAAAACAAGAAAAGTCTGTGAAAATATAGCAGCCAAGAGGAACTTAGGAAACATGACAAATAAATGTAATGTAATAACCTGGATGGGATCCTGGAACAGAAAGAAGACATTAGGTTAAAAGTAAGGACATTTGAATAAAGATGGACATTAGTTGATAATAATGCATCAGCATTGGTTCACTGATTGTAACAAATGTACCATACTAATGTTATATGTTAATAAGGAAAGCTGGATGTGAATCATATGGGAATTCTCTGTACTATCTTCCTAATTTTTCTGTAAATCTAAAACTGTCCTAAAAAATAGTCTATTCAATAAAAACAACAAAATAACCTCAAACCATATCATGACTTCTTCCACAGTTACTGCTCCTACCTAAGCTGCAGTACATAAAAATCTGTAACTAATTGTATCAAGGGGAATAAAAGGAAAACCAAATGTCAAGTATATAAAATGTGCTACATACAGCATTTGCTAAGAGCATCATTAAAATAAAGACAACCACATATAAGGCTAGAAAAATCATTAAAAAATAAACTTTATGTAAAAATCATTATTGATAAAATGTGATGATTATATGACTTCTTTAGAATTCTGCAGTTAATAGAAAGTCAGACATCATGCTGTTTTTATCCATTGGAATCTAGTTTTCAACTATTATATGATTTTCTATTTAAGTAATTTAAATTTGAATATTGACTCAAGCATTATAACAACATATTTTACCAGAAGCCTTAAGTGCTGATGTCTTTGAGCAAATACTCCTAGCAAACTATTTCCTTAGCAAAAATGTCTGAATATGCCTTTAAAAATCAATACTTAATTCTCAGAGACAATAGAATACTTTGAATTCAAATTGGGGAAAGGTTGGTGAAAATTAAGTGGTTTTTTTTTATTATTACAAGGACTCGATTACAGATTGTGTTTGTTATTTTGTATCGTTGACTAGATTACAGAGTTTGCTTGTTATTTTGTATTGTTTTTTTTGTTGAGTTCTGTTTTGTGTTTTGAATTTTGAACTTCTTAAGGGTTGGTGTTCTGGATTGAACCATGCCTCCCACAAAAGGCATGTTCAGTCCCAAGCCCTGGTCCTGCAGGTGTAAATCCATTTGCAAATAGGATCTTTGAAGGAGTTATTAGTTATATGTGCCCAGATTGAGTGAAGATAGGTCTTGATCCAGTATCACAAATCATTATAACCAAAGGAAACTGCACATGAAATGAGAGTAGCATGGGGATCAGCCAGAAAGTGGAAATCAATGGAACCCAGAAGAGAAAGAGGAAGATGCCACCATGTGCATTGTCATGTGATGGGAAAGTCAAAAATTGCCAGCTAGTGATACCAACCCCAGGAAGAAGAAAGCCCTTTAGCCTCTGAAACTGTGAGCCAATAAATTTCTATTGTTAAACCAATCTACTGTATGATATTTTCTTTTTAGCAGCAGAGAAACTAATACAGTTTCTTTGGCAACCCATAAACAAGGGTTTCATTCTTATGACCTGGCAATGAGTCTATTACCTAAGATGCTATTTTACTTCATCTCCTAAAAGATTAGTAAGAAAGAGCAATCTTTAAAGTCAAAAGGCAATATTTGCCTTTTGAATTCTTGGCAGTATGATTCATTTTGTTCTTGGAATAAATTTGAACCCTAAACCTATTTCTATACATGGTCATTGATGACTGGAGCATATATGAATGACTGAGAATCATCTAGATGTTCAATAGGAGGAAATAGTGAGTTAAGAAGAGTAGAGACTCAAAGAATGAAGGATCTAATAAATGTGATCCTTATGATGGAATGTGTTAGGAACCTGGAAAATTTTATAAAATAATATAAAGCAAAGTATTAGAATATGATTTTACATCCTTAGACTAGGAATAGGTACAATTTATGGTTGTTTATTGATAAGGGCTTAAAAAGTGTTGGAAGAGGAAGCCAATTTTGTTAAGATTGTTGAATCATGGGTGACATTTTTCTTTCATTTTGCCTCTTATTAATAATGTTAACTGTTCAATTTTAAATGATTCATTAATATTACAATTCTCTAGATTCTAGAGGTTTATTGCAGCAGTCAACTGCATGCAGATTGGTGTATTGAAAAGCTGACAGGAATGAGAGTACTTCCAGTTCTGAGGGTTCTGGTCCTGCCCATGTCACTTAACCATTGAGTAATTCTGTTTCGTTGGTTGTCACAGGGAAGCTGGTAATGAACAGGTGGGTACACCAGTTAATACCTTCCACATCTAACTTTTCCTCTACTGTGTCCATTATCTTTATTGCCATTGGGATGAAATCAAATGTTGCATGAAAATGTATGATGCCATGGTGTTCAACATTTATAACCATGGTAGCAAGTGTACAGAAATAGATCCCCTTCCATTTCCTTGTAATTGAACTTAACTAGGCACCCAAATCCCTGTTTCTACTGGTACCACATTAAGATCCTTGCTTTAAGTTCAAAATGTAAATTTTTAGCAATTTATTTTCTACTTTCTTTCTGTAGTGGGCAAAGACCCCAGTCTTCAAGAGAGAGGCATTCACTGTCATTCCTCAAGAGTATACACTGCCTTGTAGCTAGTTCTAGCTGATCCAGAGTATTCAGGAGACCCAGTGCCATTCCCTGTCTGGTCCCTCACGTGGGCTGTTGACCCAGCACTTCATCAGGGTGGGAACTGTGACCACACAGCTGCATCCAGCTCCACGTCACCTTCTAGCTCCCGTTACCTCAGGCTCATTCTGTCCAGGAACAGGATGCCCCCTCTCGATCCTTCTGCAGGTTCTTCAAGTAGTAACGTACACTCTGCGGCACAGTCCACTTCTAGAGCAGCTCAGTGTGGGCACAGATCTCCTATTATCCTCCTACCTCAGCTCTAGGTGTCCAAACTAAGAAAGACTAACCAGGAAGCTTGATTCTTACATTGTCAGACATTTATCTGAACTCGGACATTCAGACTATAAACTTTATGGTGGCATTTAGAACAAAGCTTTGACAATTTAAAGGAACAGGAACCACAACAATAAACTCTTTAAATCTTCTGTGGCTTCTGCAACAGAAAATTGAGTCTTTAAGACCAGCCTGACTGATCGTCTTTCTGCCTGTTCCTCTCTCTCTCTCCACCTATATGTGAGTGTGTGTGTCTGTGCTATTGATTATACTGAAGAAATTCAAGAGTACAGTTAAGAATACAGAGTTTGTTAAGGGAAAACATCTATCTTATTTAACAATGGAATAAAATTCCATCCATACCTGCATTAGTTTACCCACATAGTTCTTTGCTTTGTCAGCTGAGTCTCGACGTATGTGTGTGAGTGTATATATGGAGAGAGAGACTGCATATTTGTGTATACATATGCATATATTTCCACATCTTATATTTAAATATATAATACCTATAAAATAATATGTATTACATACCTTATATAGTGTTACATATATTATAATACAATATTACATATGCAGGTAATGTGTTACTATTATACATATTATATAATGTATATACATATTATAATTCCAACTTATGGTTTCCCTATGCTCTATATTACCAAGGGAAAAATCATATATAAATCTATCATTTTATTTTGGATAATAAGAAAAGAACAATGGGCATTAACACCCTATCTGTAATTAGTTATAATGGAAGGAAGAAGGAAGCATAGAAAAGAGGGACATAGAAACCGTATAAACCATAACAACTTCTTAAATCGTCAGAATATTCTCATGCTACAGCTGTTTTTGAATCACCTGCTCTGTAGCCTATGAGAATATCCTTGATAGTCAGATTGAATTATATGGACATATGTGATTATCTAAGATCCAATTAACACGAAAGCATTGATGATATTTTGCTACATCTATGGAGCACTTGTCAGAACATAGGTCAGTGTTAAACTACAAAGAAAATATCTTAAGGAAGAATAATAGATTGAAAGAAGATACTACTAAATTGTTAAAACAATGGCTCCTGAGTAACAACATTTGCAGCATGCTCCTCTAAGAACTACAACTAAATGGGAGAGAAATAAGAATCAGACATAGAAGTCTCTTGGAAAAAAGCTATAAAAAGCATATACATGAGAAGTAATAGTAGTGAAGAAAAGGCAGTGTCTTCAATAAATCCAACTTCCTTATTGGATAGATGAGAAAGCCACAGTTCTTCACTTCCATCTCGAGGCTATTTTCCTTGCAACTTAGTTTCTCCCCTACTCTTCCCAACTCATTTGAGTATTGTTAAAAATCAGTATTTGAATGAGTGAGAACACTCAGCAGATAAAATAATAAAGTACATAAAATTTCTAGAGTATTCTGTGCACAGGACTAATCAACATGGTTTCTTTCAATCTAGATATTCCATGTAGAGAATATCTAGGTTTAAGTTTTGAGGTGTGTTTTAAAGGAGAGAGTGGACGTGGAAAAGGGAGATGAGCCCCAATCTAGGAAGTGATAATTATAGCAAAAATTAAAATCCAGATTTGTTCTTCTTAACATGCAAGGATAATAGCATTTTTCTTGGATATAGAAAAATCTTAACAGAAATTAGTTAAACTGTACATATTTTTAGATTTTTTGAACTTTGTGTTATCTAGACATTCCCCCATGAACTTATTTTATAATTATCTTGAATGTGCAAGAATGTTTTCTTACCTGTAGGGAATCTTAGAAAAAGAAGCAATTAAAATGAATGGGATATAGGATAACAGTTTAAAATAATTAGTGTGGAATGGCATTATATTTTTAATGACCCTAGTTTAATTGGAAAGATTCAAGCTAGTGTCATCCTTCGTTTAGGCTAAATGCATGTGTATATGAGGACAGAATGCTAAAGAGTGACATCTAACACTTTGTGAGAATGTCATAAAAAATCATAAAGGCAAATAACATTGTGGGACTTCAAGATTCATACTCTACATATGATAGAAGGAAAGTGAAGTGGAATAAATAATTAATTGATGTTATGCTTAATAAGAAAAAAACAAAACCAGTGAACAATTTCTAGACAGCAAACTACATTGGTTGATTATAATATCCCTGAAGTCTTTACTGCCTTTGGTTTCATATACAATAATTATTCATATTTCCTTCTGATTTTGAAAGGTAACATTTGACCATTTCTTCTCCCCTTAAAGGATAAAGTTTAATTTACGGTTTCGCACAAGCCCTATAATTTTTCATTCATTTATTTATTCTTTTCTTTACTTTTTGTTTTAGTCTAAAATTATTCTAAAGACTTAAAGAAATACATATTATACAACTGAAACCATGACGAAAATAGAGGGAAAGGTGAAATAAGATAAGATGCCAAAGGTAGATCAGAAAAATTTATCTGAGATTTTCAGCAGCTGAAGTAAAAAGAGAAACAGGACAAATTACAGCCTTCTGAGGAACTAGTGGTTTAGAAGAATTGCAGGTATCTTAAGTTAAAAAAATGTGAAAGAAATTCATCCTGTGAATCTTGATCAAGGAAAAAGATGTGAGGTTGTAGATAACATCCCTAGGATGAAATTGGTAGCTTGTTTCATAATGTTTATTTCTTATAAAATTGCTCAGTACAACTCTATAAGAAAGACATCAAATAGAACTAAGAACAAATCTGCCAAGAATCAAATTAAAGCATCCTGGTATGTAACTCTCAAGAGGCTTAGCTTGATTAAGGAGTGAAATTTACAATATCTGTGGGAATGGATGGACTGCATATCACCTCATAACTATTCATAATTATCATTTCTTGAGCCTGAGATCTAATGAAAGGAGAGCAACAGAAAGTTCAAGTGATGGAGTTTTGCGATGAAGAAAGCGTGCATTTCTGGTTAAAGGTGACTTTATGGCATCACAAAGCAGCAAAAAAGTCCACCTATGAAATGAAGAAATGCAAACAAGATGCTTCCTTGAATGGAAGGCTCCAGCACCCCTGTCTGGTTGAGCCACTTGGAAGCAGGGTCATGGTTAAACTCAAAAAATCATTTTGCATTCATCACAGTAAGTGAACAAATGGGTGAAACTTAAGCCTGCAATAATTTAAGGCTTTATCAAACAGGGACTACAGTCATTAAGAGGGGAAAAAAAGAAGAGAGCCGTTATTTCTCAATAAAGTCCTTTGGAATATCCAATTTAAATAATGTGTCTTTCAGGTAAATTCTAAGATAAATTGAGTACTATGCATAGACCTCCTTCCAGGATTGTCTATAAAACTTCAACATGTTCTCCTAGTCCTGACATCATGATTTTGGTTTCAGAAGTTGACCTTAAACCATTATTTCTTACACAAACCATAGAGAAAAACTAGTTGTCTAGTGAGGTCACTTCTCCACAATCATATTTATTCTTTTTGATCAGATAATAATTTCCTGTTTTTATGGTATCTTGCTTTTCTTACATTTTGTATATTATATATTCTGTATGCTGCATGGCGAGGTCACATTTCATTCTTTTTCCATGTGAATATCCATTATTGCAGCACATTTGTTGAACTTTTTGTTTGCTTGTTTGTTTGAGAAGTGCATGGGCTGGGAATCGAACCCTGGTCTCCTGCATGGCTGGCAAGAATTCTACCACTGAACTACCCTCACACTCCTGTATATCATATTTGTTTGACTGTTTTTTTTTGTTTTGTATTTAATAAGAATCTATCTATCCTGGTCAATAACACAGCTTAAATCTTTTCTTTTCCCTCTCAACCTTTCAAATATTCCTGTTTAAACCTAGTCCTTTTGGAAAAGCCTATTTTATCTAACAGGACCACTGATTGCATATGAATGAAAGAGGACAGCCTTAAATTTTGTGTGTCAATTTGTGTCCTGAAAGTTGAATTTGCCCACATTTCCTTAGATTCATATTTTGGAATATTAGAGAGATATTTTAGCATTTCAACTGCTAGGTTGGTTTAAATAGCAGGAATTTATTGGCTCATAGTTTTGAGGCTAGGAGAAGACCAAAACCGAGGCATCAGCAAGGCAATGTTTCTCCCAGAAACGTGTAATGTTCTGGGCTGGATGCTGGCAATCCTTGGTCCTTGGCTTTTCTGTCACATGGCAATGAATGTGGCAATGTCTTCTCCTGTTTCCTCCGGGTTCTTTTGACTCCTGGCTTCTTGCTCTTCCCATGGCCTCTTCTCTCTGTGCCCAATTTCCTTTCCTTATCAGGGCTTCAGTCATATTGGGTTAAGGCCTTTCCTCATTCAGTCTGGGCATATCTTAACTAATAACACCTTCATATTAGAAATGGGTTCACTCCCACAGGACCAGGGGTTAGGACGTGAACTTGCCTTTTGTGGGGGCCATGACTCAATCCCCAACAAGTGGTTTCATGATTTATATGCAAACAAATAAAACCTGAAACATTGCATCTTTTGGTTTGAGGTTTTGATCTTTCTCTGTGGATCCTGAAATTGCTTTTAATTTTGTAGAATGTCTTGCTTTTTTCTGGGAGAAAAGAAACTCTTTAAAATTTCATGATATATTTCATTTCCAAACCCACACCTCTATACTTTGAACTGAAAAATAATTTCACTAACGCTAAAGACTACTTGCATATCTTTAAAATACTAGTAAATGATAGCCTCCTTCTGTTTCATATATTTAACATTGCAAACATTTTTTGCAATTGTTATCTAGTTTCCCTTTTTTTCAAAAATTAATATGAATATAGTTTATAGGAATTTAGGCATAAGTACAACTTCTCCATCATAGCTGACTGAGAAAAGCTTGCAACTGACCTTTCTACAGAAAAGTAAGATGCAGGATTAAAAAATAAATAAATATAACATCTTCAGGCCCTATAAAAGGGGGAAAATATCACACTGTACATCAATTCATGACCATCCAAATATAAGGTTATATTTCATAACCTTATCAACAGCATAATTCATACTCAGCCAAAAATAATCATAGTAAAAACCCTTCTGGAAAAAGCATATTTATGCATACACATAAGCACACCCACAGGGCACAGGATTGTGTAAATCAGGAGCACAGAAGTTCATTTAGGACATCAAAAATAAACACTTTCTGGCTATTGTAGACTTGGGAAAACCATTGTCTCTGTATTTACAAATACAGAGACAATGTATTTGTACTTCAGTCACTTTTAAACCAAATAGCTGCTTCCATTTATTTTTAAAGGATAATTTAAGTAAATATAATTTTTAACATGTAGACATGAATAAAATTGGTTAAAAGAGAAGGATAATGAAAACAAGTGTATTTTTTTTTCTCCAGGATTGCTGTTCCTGATGTTGATAGCATTTTGCAGCATGGTTAGAAATATAATCATTTTTGCATAATGAAAAACTTTGTGTGCATTACATTATTGAAGGATATGAAGAAAGACAGAAAGATATACATTTGTGAAATAATTACGAAGTCAATTTTCTTCAACACTCAGATATTTTTTCCACAGTTTTGGTGTTTGTCAAAGAAGAAAAATAAATACATATCCAGCATTTCAAAAATAAAATTTGATAGTGGTATTATCAATTCACCTTAAAACTCAAGAATTTTAAAATCAAGTATGAATGTGTGCCTTCTCTTTATTGTTGCTCCAGAGCAAATAGCCATTTTATGGACATGAAAACCAAGGCTATATTTCATACACATAATCAAGTTAAGTGGGAAACAAGCTTGTATACAGCTCAGGAGGGAAAAAATGCATTTTCTGAATCCGCTGACCAATTTAATTGGCTGCATAGTCTATATTCAGATAATTGCCATCCCTTCCTTTTCATCTGCTTATTTACAGAAAATAGTAGCAACCAGCAGGCCTATTTAAGGGTGCCATCAAACGAGAAGGTAAATCCATTTACCCTTCAAAATCACCCGCAGCTTACTTTAAGGTAATGAGCATCTGTTGCCTGGAAGAACATGAGAATTGCATTGTGAGTAGTAGTTTTTAAATTTAAATTCTCAGTTTACTATAACTAGATCTCTTTTAAAACCCTACCTGATTCATTTTTTCAGATGTTCAGCTCACATGAATTTGCATAGGTGAGTTTATGTGCTAAGAAACAACACTAAATTCAAAAGACCTAATTAAAAGCTTAGGGAACCTAAGTGAAATTTTAGATATTAGAAGTCTGACTTATGCTGGCCTATTATTTCTTGATTTATTTGATTTATAAAGACTACGCTTTTACTTGAAAACCCTGAGGGGATGATTACAGATTAAGACATTTTTGAAACTATAAAATAAAACCATTAAGAATGGCGCAATTTGTATTAGTAACACCCTTAGTGGAACATGCAATGAGGGCGAACATGCCAAGCCATTCTGTTTTATTGTGAAATATATTGGGAAAACTTTGCCCTAGCATTTTAACAGTATCTTTTCATTATGGTTGCATCTTTATATGAATCTGCCAATTTGTTCCTTTAGAGCAGAGATTCTCAATCAAGAGTGATTTTTGTCCCCCAGAGGACAATTGGCAATGTTTGGAGGCATTTTCATTAGGTTCATTTTGGGAGTGGGTGTGACACAGACTCCTGGTGGGTAGAGGCTGGGAGGTAAGTCCAGAATATTAACAGTGCTGAGGTTAACCTGGGAGAAATATTAGGGACCCAAATCTAGTTCAGTTTAGTGTAGATGCTTTGGAAATCTTGCTCCAGAAAAAAAATACATAAATAAAATAATACAATTAATTACATATCCTCAGATGGTATGGTCAGAGGTGGCATTAGTCATGTCTCACCATGAATCAGGGACATAGCTTTTGAGGGCACCACCTTTGCACAGCATCCATGCTACCACTTCTGAGATCACATCCATTTGTAACACAGATCAGGCACAGCAGCTAGTTGCTAAATTGCACATAAATATTTACCTAAACCAATGGCTTTCAAACCCTTTTGACTGTCTAATATGTGCAGGGCATAGGATGTACATTAGTGTGTGCTGGTTTGAAGCTGTTATGTACCCCCAGAAAAGACCATGTATTTTTTTGGTGAGGGAGCTGTGCATGGTCTGGGAATCGAACCTGGGTCTCTCACATGTAAGGCGAGCATTCTACCACTGAACTGACCATGTACTTTTAATCCAATCCTGTGGGAACAGATCTGTTGTAGGTGGGACCTTTTGATTAGGTTAAATTAACTGAAGAGTTGCGCCAGGTGGCTCTGAATCCTTTCACTGGCATCCTTTGTAAGAGATAGAATTAAAAGAAGCTCGCAGAAAAAGCCCCAGAGACAAGGATATACCCACAGAAACTGAAAGAGCAAGACACAGAAACCAGAAGCTGAAAGCAATGGAACTCAAGAGAGAAGGACCAGCAGACATTGGCCATGCGCCTCCTGATATGACAGAGGTGTCCCAGATGCCAGCAGCCTGTCTTCAGAGATAGTATTGTCCAGTTGATGCCTTAGTTAGAACATTTCCCTGGTCTCAGAACTGTAAGTTTGTAAACTAATAAATCCCCATTTTAAGAGCCAACTCATTTCTGATATATTGCATTCTGGCTGGTTTGGCAAACCTGAACAGTGAGCAAAGTAGATAGTTCTGTGTTCAAAGAACTTACAGTGCAGGAAGGACATACAGACATTAATTAAATGATTACAAAAATAAACATTTAATTGTAAGCTGTGAAAATATTATGAATTAGAAGGTCATGGTGTTATGAGCTTGCTTAATAAGAAGAACAGACAAGGTTGGAGGACTTATTGAGTTTAGATCTGAAAGAGAAGTATGAGCCGAGTAGGAAGAAAAAGGAAGGTTTCCTGAGTAAGGAAATCACATGGGAGGATAAATTGGAGAAGGGGATGTCTTCATTGACATTTTAGTTCTTTTACCAACATCTTTGGCTTACATGTGCATATGTGTGCATATGTGTACACTCTTTTCCCGTAACTCTAACTGGAAAAAAAAAAGCTATTTTTTTAGATTATAATTGCAATATATCATTAGTTGTTTTACCAATAGCTATCTCCCCCAAAGATAAAATTGTTCCTATTGAGTATATTTAAGTCTTCTCTTTGAAGAAATAAAAGAGGGAAATAGAATGTTCTGATCATTTCCTGAGGGACTGTGAACAAAGGAGTAGGGAATTCCTGGAGAAAAAAATATCAGAAAAAAAAGATTTCTTTTTGTTGACTCTCATTCTATTCTGCCCCTGGTAGAGCCCTCTTATCTCTCTGAAATGTTTTTCTTCCTTCCCCATCCCTGGCCAGAGGACACAGGGAGTCAGAGGCTGATAGATCCAGGAAGGAATCACCATTTTATTTTTATAAATGAGGGAAGCTGAAGCAAGGAAGGCCTTCCCTCTGTATTATCTATTATCAAAATAAGTGCTATTCTAAAGCATGTTGGAACTGCTGAAAGGGGACTGATTTTAACACACTGGACCTTTTAAAAATACTGTTAGGTTTCTACAACCTCATGCTTTGTAAGAATAATGAAGCCATTTATAAAGATGCCATAAGAGCAGGTGAAATAAGAGTTGTCTTATTTTGTTCACACTGAAGTCTATCCAGTAAAGTTAAGAACACAGCAGGCACTGTGTTTTAGCAAACTCTTGGTTTTCCTAAGAGTTTGCTAAAGAGTCATTCAGGGAGTTCTGCCTTTGTTCAGTGAGGAATTAAGACAGAGCATGCAGTAGCTTCCCCATATTCCCAAGTTCAAGAAGATATAACTCATCTTGAAGATGTTGTCTAAGAATGAATCTATGGAAAACCCTGGGATTTACTCCTGCTTTATAGATTCCTCTATATTTCCTTGTTGGAAGCCTGGAGTATATCCTCAGGGTACCTACGTTGTAATCTTCCAAGATAGCTAGGGCTACTTTCCTCCAATGGCTATGATGGGTAATCTCCATTTGACCATCCCGATTCACTCGCTCTATTCTCTAACTTACTTTGGCCTTTTGGAGCTGTTTCAAGACTTTCTCACTTTCTGTCTTCATGACACTTTTGACCACTGGAAAGCACTTTCAGGAGATAGGAGAACAAGAACAGAATGCAGCCGAATTCTCTAGCTCTTCAGCTCCCTCTCTGCCAATTCTCTGTTGTCAGTGACTGAGTTCCTACTCCACAGGTCTGAGCTCAGCATCCCTCTCCTAAAGCTACAGGTCTCTAGTGCACCCTCTGCTCATCTGCTCAGTACAAGACTGAATCAGTTGTTGGTGGTATAAAATCCTAGGGTGCTTTACAATCCCTTACTTTTTTCTTAAACAATTATATATGTACCTGGGTCAAGACATGTCTTGATGGAAGAATAAAACCACAAAGATAAACTGTGCAGTTTCATATGTATATCAGCTATTTTCCATTTACAATCATTCCAACTAGGTTTCCCTTAAAACGCTCTTTTAATGATGTGATATACTTTTTGTTTCTTGATATTTATTTACTTGTTATTTTTGTTACCATTATTATATAGTATTTTACATGTAAATATTTGTGGTTCATGAAGAAATTTGTATCTTTTTAATCTTCTTAGCAACTCTAAGTGGTAGTCACTGTGACATTATTATTCCCATTTTTGAGATGTGAAAACTTGAGATGAGTGGAAATAGGTTATATACCAGATTCGCATGGCTAGTTGATGATAAGCCAGGTCACTGATATATTTCGGTAGTTTTTATCCTATAATAAACTAAGTTTCTAAAACAGTCATAAACTACATAGAAAGCTGTTCATTTATAGTATTAAAACTTCTGCACTACTGGTGCTCAGAATAAATACATACATATATATATATATATATATATATGCAACATTGATTTGTCTCCACTAAATCAACCTTGTAGCAGTAAATTCATACAAAACTCCTCGCTATACTCACAAATATCATACCTGGAAAAGTGAATGTACATCAAGAAACGTGGTTCATTTGAAATAGGGATTAAATTCATGTCAGAGAGATTCCATTTTGCTAAATTATGGACTGTAAGCTCATTCTTTTTGTTTTCTATAACGTAAAGACATTCTCCACAGCTCAAAAAATGTGAATTACATTTTAGAAGATATTCCTTTTCCACAAAAGCTGATTTAAGGGAAAACTTGTGAAGCCATTTGGAAATAAAATAACTTTGAGGAAGAAGGTTTAATCCTAGCTATTTGGAGGTTCTACTGACATGGTGCATTAGAATAATAGATATCAGCCAAAAGATGGAGGTTTCTTATTTCATCAATCAAGAAGCTTTTGTGTTGCGAATTATTTTCTTATTTTACTCCCTGCATCACTTTTATGTTCAGGAAATGCATATCTATACATAAATTGTTATAGCTGGCACAAAATATAACTTCATACAATGTATTCATATTATTAGTTTCTAATTTTGATAACTTTTCATAAGTCTAGATACTTCAGATATTTCTCCCATAATATTAGTGAGACTTTCTCTAAAGCCATATCAGCAAAATCACTATTCTTGGCTTAGTTTTTCTTATTTTTTCCCTGATGTCACATTCTTGATCATTATTTGTAATGTTTTGTACTATTCAGATTTCCACTTAAATTATTAAAAGCATTAAAATATTTTAAATATTTCTTCAAGTGGATTTTAAACACTTTATGGTTATTTTTAGTTGCCCCCTGCTGAGGTCTTCTATATTTTTCTTTATTTTCTCTTATTTCATCATTTCAATCATTTTTGTTTTTATTCTTGTATTTTATTATCTAGTAGTCAAATAGCATCTCAATTCTTTATTATCCTCAGTATTTTGAATACATGATATTTGGATATTTTTGCATAGTTAATTTTCTATACCAGTTAAAGATAGATTTTGTACAGTCCTGTAGGTTTTGTTACATATTTAAATTTGTTTAGGAAAAATTCTGGGCTGTGTTATTTCAAACCCCAAAATTTGACAGTCTCATGCAAAAAAAGTATGGCAGAAGTAGGATAGCTTTATATCCTCAACTCATGAAACATGGACCATGTACTTTCAAGGCTATTCATTGATCTTTTAGTCTACATTGACCAGACTCTGAGCCAAGCCTTAAACCACCTTGGTGGAAATATGAGATACAATTACTTCCTGCAAGGATGCTGGCGCAAGAGACCAAACATAAGTAAACAAAAATCATAAATACAAATAGAGTTAAATGTTATGAAAGGAACAAACAGAATTCATAGAGATTAGATAAGCCTGTGTATGGCAGAGGGGAGGAAAACTGTTCAATATAATGCAGCCAATGAGGTGCCACCTTAGCTGACACCCAATGGGAGATAATGAGGCAGATGGGAAGGCCAAAGTGAAGAGTATTCTGGGAACGGGAATGGCATATGCACAGACCCTAGAGTGGAGAAAACTTCTCAGTGCATTTGAACAATTGAAAGAAAGCCACTGTGGCAGGGAGAAGCATAAACTTGTCAAGGAATAGCTCATGCTAGACCCATTGACCAGTAATGCTCTAATGGGTTTATGGGCCTCTGGAGGTCTAGGAAGATTTCCAGGGCATGACTTGCCACCAAAAAATGTTAGGGAATCCTTTCCAGATTCTCTGCTTCTACATATACTCTTTCCTAAAATTAATTATACTGAGAATGCACCTGCGCTCTGCTGGTTCTCCTTTCCTACAACTTTAATAGTTGTATTTTTCCTATTTAGCCAAAGCATAACTGCCACTCATTTTGAATTTTATCTTGGTACAATACCCCTAGGTATAAGTCAATGCAATACCCTAAGTATGAATCCCAGAGGAACAAAGCAAGAAACAGAGAAGGCAGGTTTGCCTTCTTTTTCCCAGTAAAATATTCACGACAAGGCCTCTTGCCATCTTTCTACCCATTGATCAATTTTCTATCTGTCCATCCATCCATTATTCCATTTTCACTTACTTGTGCTAGAGTTAGAATTAAGGAGAAATCTCTCAGCTGGGGAGGCATAGTATCAGTAAAATAATACAAGCATACCATTTCTAACATAAAATAATTCTGTCTTGACTGATTGGTTTGGCAATGAGGACTAACTTTGCAAATTAGTGATACAGCAGATGTGTACCAAAAAGTAAAAGAGATAAGCCTGTGACCCAAATAATTTGATGGAAGCATATACTCAGAAATGACCTGTTTTAAGGTCATTTTAAATGTCATTAAAAAATTTAAATACTGACAAAAATACTGACTTGGATTTTCAAAATTCTTTTAGGCATTAGTAAGCAAAAAAAAAAGTTTAAAGAGCATTGTCTTAGGTCATGGCAAAATTTTATACTCAGTTCAACAGGAAGTCATTGAAAAGTTTTAAGTGGAAACTGGTATTTCCAGTATAAATGCTTTGCACATAGTAGAGTGGCAGAAATCATTGTGGAATTGAATTTGCTATTTCCCATGCTTTATTTTCTAAAGTCTGAATATAAATAAAAGCCTGGTATAAAACAACATTATTTAAAATTCTTTAATGAAACATAAATCAACATCTCGTTCTACTTAATGCCTTAATAAAATGGCAGCAGATATACAAATAGCAACGTGCAAACTTGGCCAATAAGTCAGACATATTTAATCATTCATTTTTCATAATTTCAATTACAGGACTTAGAATTCATCAAGTTCAGATGAAGACATGCTTTAATGTTGGCCTGCCTTTGGGGGTTCTTGTTTTGTGGAAAATAAATGGTAAAATCAAATAGAACATCCTCCCTAGACTATGTTAAATTTAATTTTAATTTTTTATGAATTCAGGTATGCACATAATAATAGAGAAGAGATAATGCTAAATGATATACTGAAAGCAAAATATCTCAAATCTTAATTAAGTTCAATATAATGAGAAAGCCTCAGATGCATGTTGGTTTAGAGGAAAGCACAAGCATCATGACTTATTTCAGAGAACTGAGATTGTGATGGATAATATCTGATTATTTTGTAGCATTTGCATTTAAAATATATATGTTCTGTGTTATCAGTAAACCCACTTTCTGTGAGTATGTATATGCATACCTTCCTTCCTTTTATTATGCCACTGTCTGCAATTATGTCAACTTATTTTACAAGGCAGCAAATATGGAACATTAGGTTTATATATATTAAACCCAGTGATTGATATTCAAGGCTTGAAATCTAATCCCCTTTGGTCTTATCGTGCAATGCAAAAAAGGCCTATACAAGCGATTTAGTCACAATACGATGAATTATCAAGAGAACTGTTTGTTGCTTTCTTCTCTACGGGTTGCTAAAACTATTCCATTGCTTTTATTAAATGGATTCCTTTCTTATAGATTCTCTCTCTCGTCACTCTAAATGATAATGGATAAAAGTATTGGGGTGTTCGCTGCTATTTAAAAAAAAAACTGAGGATATTACTAGATTTTTCACCTCTGCTACTGGATGCACTGATATGTTTTCATATTTATAACTTTTTTTGAGATATGTTTTTCTGTGGCTCCTACTTGGCATGTTTAATAGCAAAAATAATCATAATGAACTACATTTATTTATTTTCTATTCTGTACCCAGGACTTTACTACATTGCAGGTATAATCTCACTTAATTCTTACAACAGAACTATAATATGGATAATATCACCCTTACAATATCTTTTCTATCTTGCATATTATTTCACTGAGGACATGTCAGTGTCATTTCACACTCAGCAAATGTCAGTAATGGAGAAGTTTTATTTCTATAAAATTTTCTCAGTATTGCATTCATATTAAGTGTTTACAAGACAGGAAACTAGATAATTAATCATAAGAAAACTGAAATAGATCAACGTTTTGTTAACTCAAGATTTTGTTGAGAAGAAAGATTTTGTTAACTCAAATTTACAGACCAACTCAGCATTTTACAAATGTGACAGTGATCTTTAACTTCAAAACTATTTTTTTTTCAGTTTAGCGTATAAATTTGTGAGTTTTGAATATATCATGAAATTTTAAGGAGTATTTCCTTTCTCCTAGAAAAAGAACAGCTATTCTACAAAGAAGAAAAAGATGTTTTTCAGGATCCACAGAGGTAGGATAAAGGAACCTTGATTAGAGCTCTATTTTGTGCTAGGCTTCCAGGCCAGGAATTTATATAAATCTTGTCATTTGATTGTCATGTTCTTCCTAGAGATGACAATATTGCATCCCAGAAAGGTTAAGTAACTTACTTACAAGCTTATAAAGAACAAAGCCATGATTTAAACTCAAGTATGTCTAATTCCAAAGCCTATGGCTGTGTTGTTTATTTTTACAGCTGGCGTGGTTAACTTTACACCTTAGGGTCTGTCAAGAGTAAATTTAAGGTAGCAGAACTGAGATGCTGAATTAGTCCTTCTTATTTTGAGAAATTATTGTAATTTCCTATGGGAGGAGGAGTTAATATTTAAAACTGGACTAACAGAGAGTATATGTGAAAATATACTATAGCAGAGCACCTATTATATAGTGGGTATTCAACAAATTTGTTGATTGATTGGATGGATGAATAAATAATTTAGTCATATGAAGTTTAAATTTAACAGCTATATTGTCTGTGTATATACATTTACAGAAATGCTGATTCTTATTTTCAAACAAACGACCTATGTCCAAGTACCAATTTAAATAGACATATGAGGGCTCTGGTTGTATATCACAAATCCAAATTCTGATGTACTTTGTGAACCATCTGTGTACTGGACAGAAATTAACTTTCCTTAAATAGATCCACATGATTCCCACCTTTCTAGCAGGGATAAAGGTGTGTGGGTGTGTGTGTGTAGGTGTGTATTTGTGTGGTTTGGAATACATGTATATAGCATAGAAAAGTGCTTACAGAACTGGAGAACTGGTAAGTTGAAAAGAACACAGTTAAAGAGAAATATAAAATAAAATTTTATGATGCTTTAAAGTTTTTATTTGAGCAACACTCATCTTTTGCGTTCATCACCTATATTACTTTACAAAATTTAAATATATGTATATATATATTTTACATCATTTGAGATTCTCTTAGAATGCTAATTTTCAAAAGTACTGACATAAAGGTGGCTTAAAATGCAGTATTTATTTATTTGATAAGTAGCTTGGAGGTAGATATATCCATTTAATTAGGTTTTGTAATACTACAACAACAAACAACTCCCAGGTCTGAGGGGCTCACAAAGCCTTATTTTATGCACACATCCTCAGTACAGGCTGGCAGGGATACTCATCAGAATGATGTAACAGTCCCAACAGATGTGGACCATATTTCCGAGCCTTCCTGCTTAAGTGGCACACATTTCCATGAATGGACAAAACAAGGTACATAACCACACGACTTCCAATGGGCTAGGGACAGGGAAAGACATTGCTATCCTATTCCCAGAAGGAAGGGTTCTGGAGAGTTAGCAAAACGGAACAATGAATACCTTGGTTGGTAGCCCAGAGTTAGAATGGCAGCTCATTAAAGTAAATATTTAAAGTTGGCATTTCCAAGATTATCTCAGTTTTTCCTTCAGTGCTTCATGATGACTGCCTTGTCCCAAGCCTCAAGTTCTCACATGACAATGTCCCAAGTAAGAAGTAAAGGGGGAGAAAGGAAAAGGGCATTTATTTTCCTACCTCTTGTTTCCAGACCCCAGTAGATGTTTCCTCATAACCTGTTGACCAGCACTGTCACATAGAATAAATGTTCTAAACAGTGGTTCTCCACAGGGGTAATTTGGTCCTCCCTTCCCCCACCAACCTGGGAACATATAGCAATGCCTGGAGACAGTTTTGTTTGCCACACTGGGGGTGGGTAATGCTACTGACCTCTAGTTAGTAGAGGATAGAGATGCTGCTAAACATCCTAAAATACACAGAACAGCCACCTATAATACAGATATAGCCCCAAGCAAGACTTATCTTTTAGGCCTGGACACACTGTATGTATTTCTATATTTCTACATATTTCTATCTGAATGAGAACTATCACCTGTAAGTTCTGTGTATGCATGTAATTTGAAAAAGTAAACAGAGAAATAAGGAATAGAATTATTGAGGGGGGAAAAAATGAATCCTATTCAAACTACCAAATGATTTGTGCCCAAAGATGCCTTAGTTTGAAGCCAGGGAGGGCAGTTATACCTGCAGATGTCCAAAGGCAAGGAGTTCAGTGTTTTATTAATTTAAATCTGCTATTTTCTTGTGACACTTTGTGTTCTATATTCCTCATCTTTCACAGGTTATTATGAGGATACTTGCTATGTTATTACAAGTCTTTTTAAAAGTCATATCATGTCTAAGCATGAAAGATGTACTTTAATTTAAATATTTTATGGCTATTAAACAGGCTAGCTCTAGGCAAAACCATGATGAGTAGCTCTTTTGTTCACTGCACACTGTGTCAAAACTCAACCCTTTCCTTCTACTATCAAAAATATGCCTCAGTAAAATCTTTAAAAAGGAAATATATGTTGCTGTTCATATGTGTCAAATGTTTGTAGAGAGATTTCCATTTTGATTTTCATAATAGCACATCCAAGTGGATTCTCATTATTCCAATTCTCAGCTATGATTACTGAAAGTCAAGTAGTAAAGTCAGTTTCCGAAGTCACACATGAGCCAGAGCTTGAACACTGCTTTTCTTTCAAGTCTAGACTTTGCCAAACTATCAGAGCAATATTTAAGTGATTAGGACAGGAATCCAAAGTGCAAAGAACAAGAACAAGCCATTTCATAGAGCAACCTCCAATATTTGAGAGCTTTTAGGTATGAAACTACTTCATCCAATATGTATGTCTATGATTGTATACAAATTAAGAATGCTATTTCTTGATACCTGACCCCTGAGCTAAAATAAATGTTACCAAGTATTAAAAACAGCTAAATATGTTTGAAATTCTCTATTCCAGGTGTATGGATGAGTGGATGAGATGTAATCTTGTCTGAAATAAAACCTTGGGGGAGGTTTGGCATACCCTTTCTTGAGAATAATATGTCTTCAACATCTTTCCTTTTTTGTTAATGGTTTGTCAACCAGCAACTAACCCATGGCACACTGTCACCCTGTTTGTCTACATTGTAAAAAATGTTGTTATGTATTAAAAACTTAGGTAAACCATCTTTATCACTCCATCCATATCAAGGGCCATAGAAAAAAATAATGCATAACTTCTGAAAAATAGTATTATGAATCTTTACTGTAGTTCACCAATTGTAAACATTTTGCCACCTTTATCATTCTTTTACCCTCTGTGTGTGTGTGTGTGTGTATAATCTGAGGACATCATGCCCCTTTAACCTGAAAGGTTTCATACTTTAGTGTTATTTATTAAGGAGTAAAGTCATTCACCTAAGTAATAACTTATAAAATCAGGCGTAAAAATTTTAAACCAGAAATATATTTTGCTTTTAATATATGCCAGGCAATACAACAGAATCTGTGCCCATAATCCCAGTTTGTGAATAAAGGATCAATGTGTTTATTATACATAAAGTGAAGAAGATTCTACAAAACATTGACCTGTTCTGATAAAAAAAAATTCATGTCATGAAAGACAAAGAAGGCCAAGGAACTTTTCCAGATTAAAGAAGACTAAGAAACACGCTGACCCTATATACTGTTTTGTGTGGTATTGCATCAGGGAAAATCACTATAAATGTTATATGAGGACAACTGGGGAAATCTGAATAGTCTGTAAATGTGATAATATTATATCAATGTTAAATTATACTTCACACATGGAAAGTCCTATATGTTTATTATTACTATTATTATAATTGGTGCCTCATATTCACTTGATATAGAGTTTCTAATAACTGAAATAATGTAAAAGTCATTAATATTTGGAAAATGGATTTTCTAGTGTTCTGGCAATAAAGATTTCTAGTAAACTACTTCAAACCAGTGAAGTCACTCTTGTAAAAAGAAAATTATCTGGCTTCTTTTTTGGTGTTTTCACAGTAGGCTAGAGAAAAACAGCATTCTGTCTCAGATTATAGTCACAACCTCTCAGGATAAATAGAGCTCAGTAAGAGTACCAACCCAGATGGAAAGCTTCACACAGAAATGATTGTACGATTTTTAAAAATCTTGCTATAATTAGTTGTAAAAATTCTACTAATGTGCTAGGCATTTGGAAGTCTTAGCCACACAGATAAGATTAATTCCCATTGAATTATATTTCTAAGGCTTTGGCTCCTTTTACTATTTAGAAGTCAATTCCCTATAATCCTAATTCAATTTGCAGTATGATACAATAGCCTAAGGTCGAGGAGACTTACCCTCTATGATGAGAGAATATCAGCCTTCACTCTCCCTCAGTTAGGGGAACTCAGCACCCTGGTAATTTTTGTTTCCTTTAAACCTTCCAAAATGACAAGAGGTCGATTTAAGATTATTTTCACAATTTTAGATTACATTCCTAGATGGCTAGCAGAGTTTAAAGGTGCACAAGGCTAGATGAAAAGAACCCTTCTTTTTTCCTGAGCACATTCTGGCAAAACTAAAGGAAACCCCAGTTCCTTATATGTCACAGAAGTTTATTATAATTCTCAAATATCTATCTGTAAATCTTTTTAAGCAGTGGAACTGAAAAGTCATCTTTTATTTAAAAGTTCTGTTTAAGACCAACATGTATCTTTGGGGTGTTTTTTGTCTTGTTCTGCTTCTTTGGACAGGTGTTCAGCCTCCATTCACACTATTATTTCATCCAAGTATCTGGAAATTAAATGACTTATTTTGGTGATTCATCCCTGAATCTTTCGAGGGATAGAAGCTATGCTAGAAGGTCTGTGATTCCCAATTATTTCAAAGAGTTTTTAAAAGATTTCTCCACGTTGCTATTTTCCAAACGCTTGGGATATCTCCACTTCTCTGAAAATCCCCAAATAGAATAATGAAGGCCTATTTGATTTTTCAGGAAGCAATTTCCTCAGCACCTTGCCAAATGTTAAAGGTTTTCAGGCTTAACACACTAGATCATATGTAGTTTAACAAAATATCCCACACTTTATTCTTTTCAAATTAAGATTGCTTAGTTTAGGTTTCAACAAACCAAATGGAAGTTGTTTTAGTTTCAAAATGTTAGAATATGTTGGCTTTTTTGGTAACTAAACAAAAAGCTATCAATCTCATGTGTATCCTTTTACCTTATTCACAGTCAGACTGTAATAACTATCCTATAGTAATGGCCACAGATATCACTGAGAACATCCACTTATGTCTCCATTGCAATAACCATTGTGAAAACTCACAGAAAAGCCAATAATTTGATTAAACACTTTGTAGAGTAATAAGGAAAAATGAGATGAGGCAGCCAATAAAGTGATTTTTTTCGTTCTAAAGCCTTTAAATATCTATCTTTAGAATCCTTAAAGACTGCTACTAAATATTAGTTTGCCATTCTGAGAAAGTTTGACAAAAACATTTGGTGGTTTAGTTTAATGAAATGAAAACAATTCCTCTTAAGTATGGCCGTTTGTCAAAAGAAGATTTCTCTGAAAATGAGTACCAAAATGTGCAACAAACTCAGGGGGAGGTTTTAAAAATGAAGTTTAAATTTGTTAAATCAGTGTGGGTTTCAAAAATTCCTTTTTATGAAGATTTTCTGAACCCAAGTTGAACATTTACGTAGTTTGTTCATCTAGAAAAGAAATTAATCCACCAAACACACTTCATAGAGGAAAATCCTGACAAGAAGCTTTTCACACTTCATTGAATAATTTATGAGAGGAGGCCACATCTGCATTAGTCAAATGAAATAAAGTGTCACTCTTAACAGACAAATCTCATTTCATTGTGGAATTTTCAATATTCACTTGAGAAATGGAAAAGCCAAGTTGTAAGTATTTGTTTCAGTTAAAAATATAGGTAAATAGTACTAGTTACTTGCAATATCCTAGAAAGAAATGATTTAATTTTATGTAACAATAAATTACATTGAATTGACTCATGAAACTGATGTCTATAGTGCAACTTTTTTCAACTAATGAGGCAACATATGGTTTTTTTTTTTTTTTTTTTTTTGTGCATGGCCCAGGAATGGAACCTGGGTCTCCCATCTGGGAGGCAAGCATTCTACCACTGAACCACCCGTGCACACTACATGTGGATTTTAAATCACATTTTAGAGGGCTTTATTAAAGGATATACCTTGGTCGCACCGGGATGGGGAAGGTGGAAAGTTCTGGAAGGTGGAAAGTTCCTGAAGCTGCCCCCATGTTTGCAGCTTTGGCCAGCCCGGAGGAGAACATCAGGGAATTGGACCTAGAGAGGTTCAGCCGCCATGACACAGGATGAGTTGGGAAGCAATTGGACACTGAGGAAAAGGAATGGGAAAGACAAGAGGTCTCAAGAGAAGGTAGAAGATGGTTGAACCGCAGGTGTACAGGAATATAGATACTAGAGGATTAGGAATATAAAGAAAGTTATGACTTTTATGTCTCTATTTAGATAAAGTTTTAAGTGAGTAAATTAGGCATAAACCCATGAAACAGAAACAGCTCTCTTTTTTCTGTATGTTTCACCTTAATAAATAAAAGCTGTTAATGTTTTTTTAATATATGTAATATTCTTAGAACAGAGTCTGTGTGTTGTAACTTTTCCAAAAACATTAGCCATCATTATATATAACAAGGCCAAAAGGATCGTTGCTTGAACCAATTTAATTTTTAGATGAAGATGATTCTCTATTCCTGAGAAATATTATTAAAAGTGAATAGAAGTTAATTTTCACCAAAACAATTTAAAAAAACCCAAGTAATTGTAGATCCATACTAATTATGGCCATATTTTATTGGCTTCTAAATCAGTAAGCTGTGGCATGGTTTCTAACACCAAAATAAGAGTTTAAAAATTACAACTATCATATATTAAACTGCTTTTCTCTTTTTCTGTACTAGTGTTCTCTCACCTGAGTTTGTTGCAGATTTTGGTACTTGTTTTCAGAGAAATCCTCCTCTGACAAACAATCGAATTTAAAAAGGAATTGTTTTTCTTTCACTAAACTTTCACTAAACTAAAGGACTTTAAAATGTGCCCATAGTGGGTATGGGCAGGGTGGGAGTCTTTGACATGTAGATGTATCCATGGGGATGGAATCTCTCCTTCAGTTTCTTGGATTTATCAGATTTCAAGCTCATTTTTATTCATTTAAAATGCATTTTGAATCTTTCTCTTTATACATAGATTTTTTTAAATTAAAATTACATGTGTTGGAGAGAATGTGGAGAGATAGGAAGATTCATTCATTGCTGGTGGGAATATAAAATGGTGCAGCTGCTGTAGAAGATGGTTTAGCAATTCTCCAGGAAGCTAAATGCAGAATTATGATGACCCAGCAACCCCACTACTAGGTGTACACCCAAAAGAATTGAAAGCACAGACTTGAACAGATATTTGCACATCAATGTTTATAGCAGTATTATTCACAATTGCCCAGAGATGGAAGCAACCCAAATCCCCATCAATTGATGAATGGATAAACAAAATGTGATACACAGATATAGTGGAAGATTATTCAAATGTTAAGAGGAATGAACTTCTGGTACATACTATAACATGGATGAACCTTGAAGACATCATGTTGAGTGAAATAAGCCAGACACCAAAGGACAAATATTGTATGGCTTCACTGAAATGGAATAATTACAATAAGCAAACTCACAGGGTCAGAATCTAGAATATTGATTGTCAGGGGATTGAGTAGGGGTAGGGAATAAGGAGTTAAGAATTAAAAGGCACAGAGTTTCTACTTAGGGAAAAAACATTAAATTCATGATAATTGTTTAAATTGATTTGAAATGCCTTAGTTGAATTTAGAGTCCCATGCATTGTTTTTCTTTACAGTATAATTTGTGTATTTTCACAGCTTTTAAAAATAATAATTAAAATATATTGAAAGAGGCTGACTTGGATTATAATTTATGGCACTTCTTTGAATATTTTAAGCATTTGAGTATTATGTGAAAACTGCTGTAAAATCTACCAAATTAATTCTGTCATAAAATCTAGAAATTTTCCTTGGTATTGTCTCAGGGTAGCACCAACTTTGAATTTTTCAAAATTTATATAGTTAATAGAAAAGATAAGAAATAGCAAGTAAGAGCCCTGAAAATTTAGGGAATTCAATTTTATTGTTGTCTGGTTTCTCCATTAAGGTTACAAATATTAGATGCCTTCTCACAGAAAAGTATTCAAAATTCCCAGCTAGTACTACATTCCTTTGATGGAAACATAGCAAATGGATTATTGGAGGATATGCCATGTGTCTTACAGAAATTCAAGATAGCATTTGTTTGTTTAATTTCTCTGATTTTATTTTTATTTTTTCATTTTTTTAATTCTTCATTCTTTTTTATCTCTAAAGGGGATACAAAGCTTTTCCAGATCTGCAGAAAGTAGCTCTTTAGGAATACACTAAATCCTAGTCTTAGCTCAATGTTAACTGCAACAAGCACATATATTATTGAATACTTTTCAGTTAAGCTTTAGACCTTCATGTGGCAAGTAAGTTCTAAAGGATGTTTTTCATCAGAAAGAAGAACTACTCAAATGAGTACTTGGGAGAAAACTGATACAATGTCCTCAAAATATTCCAAGAAGTGTAACATCCAGGGATAAATTAATTTGTCAAAGATAACAAATTCCTGTAAATATTATTGCAACCATTGTGCTTTAATTTTATTTTCCCTCTTAAGTCATCTTTGTCAATTGCCTATAACCATTTTTAAACTTAAGTTTAAGTTTAAGACTAGAGCCTATGTGAATAAATACATAAAATTTAAAACAAAAATAAAATAAAAGTAAATAAAAATTTGCTGTGTCTTTAAATAACAGAGAAAATAGCAAACGCCTAGTTAAAAACAATTAAATACTGACCATATTGGAAAATAAAACAACTTCACAAAAAATTTGAAATAAAATATTTCATCACTTATGTTACTCTTTTCTGAAACTTTAAGTTACATAGTATGGAACCTAACAATAATTGGCAAATTTGTCTCCTAAGATTTCAACGTATTTGTACAATTATTCAGTATAAAATATACTATTTTCTCAGCTGTTTCTCATAACCATCTGAGGATTATATTTCATTAGGATGAACTGATAATTCAGTCCTCAACAATAAATTGTAGCACGTGAAGAAAAGAAGCATATAGAATGAACTGAAATCATTTTCCTTTCTTACATCTTTCCAATGATATTACATAATGTTGATGAAAAAGTTTTCTTTATTTCTTATTTAACATATTTTTTTACTTGATACTACTCTAAGTGGCTTTATGTCTTAGAGAATCTGATTCGACAGTAAATTAAAAATTCATCCAAAAATGCGTGCATGCATGCACACAAGCAAGAAAAGATGTTTTTAAACATTGGATTTTAAAAGTCCCTTTGCTTTTAAAGTACTCTTGCCATCTGTTCATTTTGTAGCCCTTCAAGGACCAAAGTCCTTCTTATCCCTTGCAAATCAGGTGAACCTCACCTGCTATTTAATTTGCAGACAGAAGTGCTCTGTGTGGGATAACAGATTTCTGGTTTGAATTCCCGAATACTGTCATGATCAAGAAAGGCAAGGGAGAAAATCGAGTCCCACACAGTAAGCAGGAAACTATGTTTGCAAATTGCCCTGGACCTTCGATTTTGATCTAGGTTGGAAATGTGTGGGTTTAAACACAGCTCTCTGACCCTCTGATTCTGAATTTCCAATACGTGTTCAGATAGATCATGGGACAGTTCCAAAGTTAGGAGAACACCTCACACAGTCTGATCATGTAATGAGGTCGCCACAGAGGTCAGACTGTTTCAACCCAGTAGGCACATCGGTGTCCTGACTTCTGGTTGTATCCCAATCTGGCACTCCACAGAATGCCTTCTCTAACTGTGCCATGTGCTTCTGGGAGTTCAGAAAGGCCCATCCAAGTTCCTGTATTTGAAAAGTTTACAATCCAATGGGTGAATTTAATCGATGAAAGGAGAATAGCACATGTAAGATAATGCCAACTCCATTTAGCGGATTGTACTCGTTCAGAGCAGTGTGGATCAATGAAAGTGGAACAGATAGAGAAAACCCTGAATCAATCTATCCATTTGTTCCACAAATATTGAGTGTCTCAATATTCCAAATTGGATTATGTTTAACTAGGAGCACAGAAGGGACCAAGAGATACTCAGTCCCTGCTCCTGCTGATTTTGTAAACAGTACTCATTTACCAGCTACATGTTCAAAATAGTCCAATCTCAGTTTAAAGAAAAAAAACGGCAAATAGATTTTTACATTAGACAGATTTTTCTTAGCAAAAGGAGTGTTCACAACATCGAAATCTCCTAGGTAGGGAATGTGTCATATTAATCTTAGTGTCCCCAGAGCCCAGCAGAGTCCCTAATACATGGTAGGTACTTAAGGAATATTTGCCAAGCAAATGAATCAGTGTCTTCTCATTTCTGCGTGTATGATAAACATTTAGTTAGGCACATGTCTGGGGCAGCAGAGGAGGCAGTTGGTCCCTAATGCACCCTGCTGAGTTCTCTCTCACCTCCTGCAATCGAGCAGGTCAGTGTCATTCCTTTCCACTTCAGACTGGGTCAGCTCTGACACACAGGGAGCGTGTAGTTAATGCCACAAGATGATCTTAAACATCTCACCTAGTTTGCCCGAATATCACGTATCTATAGTCAGTACCTTTGAGGTTGCTTCCCTTTACCTGCCTCCCTCCCCCAACACCCACACCTACATTTTGTCTTCAGAGACTAAAACCTAGACTAGACCTACCTGCTCAGGTTATGCTAGATAAATATGTTCATTAAGTTAAAGTAAAATATAGAAAGACCAAAAAAAAAAAAAAAAAAGAAAAGAGTACAGTTTGTTATCACTCTGTCTGGCAGATGCTGTACTTACTCAAATGTCTGCTACGTGTTACTGTGGATTATGACGGCAAGACAAGAATGAAAATGAAAAGAAGCATGGAAAAATTTGAAGATCAGATTAAAACTATAAATGAGGCCAGTCAGACAAACCTGCATAAGCATAGAAAGCTATTGCAATAGCTAGACTAAGAAAGGATTATTGTCTAAGAAGGTATCAGATAGTGTGGTAGGCATTTCAGGACTATACTTAGTTGAAGCTAAATATGAAAACTTAAAAAAAAAAATCAAAAGTAATGTAAAACCATAATTTACCCCAGATTTAATAACATATTTAGATTTTGTTAATGCTTAGTCCTCAAAATAACTTAAGGACATTTTCAGCAATATTGCATGTATTCAACTGATTTCAAACTTTTGTTCTTATTTCAACTAGGTAAATCATTTTAAAGAAGACCAGCCAGAAATCTGCCTTATAAAGGGCCCAAAAATGTTACTTTACAGTAGGAAAACTACAGAAAACATCATTTTCAGCAATATTGCATGTATTCAACTGATTTCAAACTTTTGATCTTATTTCAACTAGGTAAATCATTTTAAAGAAGACCAGCCAGAAATCTGCCTTATAAAGGGCCCAAAAATGTTACTTTACAGTAGGAAAACTACAGAAAACATTAGATTGCATGAAGAACATTTTTCACTCTTCATCAAAAGAAATTTTATCATTGCCACCTATTATACTGGTTGAAATGTGTAAAATCTACTTTTGAATGCCTCTTTGTGCCCCCATCACCAAATTTGCAATTTCACATGCATTGTTTCCAAAGGAATCCCATAAGAAAAGCATGCATGCATAAATCTAGCTTCACAATTTCTGAATGCCCTAAAAAACACACTGTGTTAAAGTACCATGAATTTCCTTTTTATTAAGAAGCCCTATTATTTCAGAAAGCTTCAATGGTCTAATAACCCAACAGGTATGTGGTTTTGTAGATATTCAGCCAACACACTAATTTTCAAAGAAGCGAGGTCCTGCTCCTGGAGGAAACTTTTACAGTGGTTTCAGCTAGTAAGACTGTCCTCTTGCCCTTCGAGACCAACCTCATTGGTCGACATCTCAGTGAAGACTGTGAATCCACCAAGATTCACTAGAGCCGAACTTATCCCATCCCCCTAGACCTTTCCAATCCCTGCAGAGCTCTTAACCTACCATCACTTCATTCGGCCTTTCATGACAGATTTCTTCACCCACAAGGTCAGGACAAGGACTTGTTATGTGTTTAGCCCCTAGACTGTACCTAGGACAAATCAGCCCTCACCAGAATTGGCTGAATGCATTAATCAAGTCCACCCCAATGTAATTTCCATGGAGCCGGGTATTTATTCTGCTGTCACTGCTGGTAGACTAGTACCTAGAACATAGGAGCTGCTCATAAAACATCTGAGTAAACAGGTCATTAAAAGTAAAGTTGGTTTTGGAGGATTAGAGATGTCTTCTTGGAACACCTATAAATAGTTGAATTAAGAGGAACAGTAGGTCAAGAGTCAGGTCTGAATTTTAACCCCTTCCTGGTGACCTGGGCAAGTTTTTAACTCTTCCAAGCCTGGCCCCTCAACTGAACTATGACTTCAAACATTTTTCCCTTCCAGCTTAAAACAATTGCTATCTTCCATAAGGTAGGATATATTACAATTTTATTCAAATATATGTCAAAATGAATTTTATCCATCTTCTTATATGTGCCTGACCCCCTCATGTATTGTATTTGTGCTTCAGGATAACTACAATAGTGTGGGAATCATTATATCCTTGATTTAAAGCTAAAGAACCAAAAAGGCAGAGATTAAACAACTTGCCCATGGCCCTTGGCTCTTGATTGAACTGCCTGGATTCTAACCCAGACCTGTCAAGTGTCACATTAATTCTCCCTAAGTCCTGGAACAAGCTTCTTTTTTTTTTTTTGTAGCCTGGACTCAAAATTATTTCTAAAACTTCATTGAAGATTTGTTTGGGATTTAACATGAATTCAAAACTTTCTAATAATCATCTAAAAACTCATTGAAATTGAGTAAGTGAAGAAGTGAGAAATCATGGTAATTAATTGCATGCAATGCAAAACTGATCTATGCAGGAAAGCACACGTTGGAAGGAAAGTTCACTACCAATTTATTCATTGTCTCCCATTCCCTTTGGTTATAAATTGAATTCTCTATCATGCTTTTCAAGATTTGGGGATAATATTTCAATGTCAGTTTCATTCTGTGTCAATTTCACTTTCAGACAGGCTTTAATGTCAGGATCAATAGTTCTTTGTAATTTAAACTCTGAATTCAACTGCCTCTTGGTACTGGCTGCCACCACAGACACACTTCCCACTTTCTAAGTCATTAATAACACTTTAGAAATATCTTCACACTTGCCACAAATCACAGATAAAGGCATGAAAACAGATTAAAAATATCAGGTCATGATTGTGTGTGTGTGTGTGTGTGTGTGTGTGTCCATGTGCGGGGAGTAAGTGTACAATATTATTGCTTTAAATCCACTGCTCATACATTGTAAAAAAAATAATGATTTTTATAGAAAGTGAAAGTGGTGAAAAACATTAACATATGTCTTCACTTTTGGAACTCACAGTCTCAGAGGCTGTGTGAGATACAAAGGGCTCTTGAGGACCTACTCATTAGCATTGAGGTCAGCTTGGGCCAAGCGGGGGTTTGGGGATGGCAGATGCTGCTCAAGTTTGCAGAGCCACTCTGCAGAGCCCATCCTGCTTCCCAGCCTTCCGTCCAGCTCTGTAATGCTGACTCAGCTGCAGCAGCCACATGGTCAATAGTGAGCCAACTAGTTAATCTCTACCTTTAATTGGTTGGCTCGTTCACTCATTCATCTTGAGCATCTAATGGACTAGGAGTAATAAGATAACGAAAATAGTGTATTTCATGGCTTCGAAAAAGCTTGTAAAATTTTAGCAAAAATCATAATAACACCTACTACATAATGACTGCTTGTTGTATGTCAGATTCTGTTAAGTAATTTGCATGTACAATTCATTTATTTAAAAAATACTGTTTGAGTGCTTACTATATACCGGGCACTGCTCTAGGTACTAAGGATAGAGCAGTGATCAGGACAGGAAGAACTCTCCATCCTTGTGTGTGGGATAGAAACATGAGTAAATTACATAGCATATTAGATTGTAATAGATGCTAAGGAGTGAAAATTAGACAGAGAAGGGAGAGGTAAAGTATTGCAGAATCAGAAGTGAAATTTTACAGAAGGCCTTACTGAGAACTTGAATTTTATTTGCATTTTAAATGTCAAAACTACATCAAAGGCAATAATGTTTTACAAAGGGATCGTTTTACACACAGTTCTCCCTGATAAAACACCCTTCCTTTGGCACAGATTTCTTCCAGCCTTTGTCAGCTTGCATTCAGGTGTTCCATGGGAGAGTCAGCAGCGTTTTCGCCTCTGTTGTAACTGTATGACGGGAGATGACTTTTGTGAAAACGATGAGGGACCTAGCCATATAGATATCGGGGGTAAGAGCACGTTAGGTGGAAAAGATCATGCCAACCGCAATTTAGGACCATGGAGGGGGCCAGTGCAGATGGAGCAAAGGGAGGTCAGTGATGAGATGAGAACACTGGGGTGGAGAATTTCAGTCCTTCACAGCAGATGTTGCCCTTTTCATTTTACATATGAGGAAAACTGAGGCTAAGTCAAATTTCTTCCCCTGATCACATGGCTAAATTGAGATTTTAAACCCTTATCATCTGATTTTAAATAGCTAAATTGAGATTTTAAGTCCTTATTGTCTGATTCCAAAATCCAGTATATTAATCATGACACTATCTTGAATGTTTTCAAGGAAGGTGACACAAATTCCTAAATGCATGGATACAAATGCTGTAGAAGAAGTAAAATCCACTGCTATGCAAGGGATCATCACATTGGGAAGGGAGTGACAAATCTAATTGAAAGAGCTGTTATTCAACTCGGCTTCCATGTATGAGTACCATTTCCAGGACAGAGATGAGGCAAAAGGTATTCCAGGCAGATGGTCAAGATAAACATCCTCTTTGATTTTGTAACTATTAAAAAATGTTGTGTGAATTATTTTAACATTCTAGTCTAATAGTTGTTTTCTTGGCTTTTTAATTCTGTTTTGTTTTAGGACAGAGGGCAGTGGACTTTGATCTGTCCATCCACCTGCTTCATAGATGTCCCTTCATTTGACACTTGGAATGTCCAGGTGTAAACATATTATCTTTACCTGTGAATCTGCCCCTGGATATTCACACTCAGTGAATGGCATCATCCTCTGAGTTGACCTAATTCAAAATCTGAAGATCTTCCTAGATTGGTTCTTCATCTTGGTGCCTCAAATTCAGTCTCCAATACTTTCAGGTTTCTTATTTTTAAATATCTCTTGGGTCAACCCTTTTCTGAACTACCACCATTATATTCTCATCATCTCGCAGATTATGGGGGAAAAACTCTTAACCAAACTTATTTCAATCTTCTCCATCCATCCATTCATTCATTCATTCATTTATTGAGTAACTACTTGCCAGGCATCATGAGGGATAATGCAAATAGAAAGATAGATGACTGCCCTCAAGGAACTTACCATCTATAGAAGGAAAAGCAGCCAAGTCAAAAGGCGATGATATTATAATGTCAATACACTCATACCACAAGATTTGACAAGGAGAACCTAAACAGGACTTCTCTCTGATTGAAATCCTTTCATGCACCTCACTGCCTTCAGGGTAAAGTGCAAATAAGTTGACAGTGCATTTAACAAGGCTTTTTTTTCCATCAAGGCATGATGTGATTTTTTCAGCTTCTCTCTCAGTGCTCCTCATGTTCAATCTACCATCTACCACAAAAACTACCTGCAGCTTCTTAACCCTTGTGTTTTCTCCAATGGCACTTGCCTTCTGTCTAGCTGATTTATTCTCTGCATCCCAGTCCTTGACACACCCATACTGTTCTCTCACCTCAATCCGTGGTCTGCTGAAAACTCTTGCTCATTTTTCAAGTCTCATTTCAAATGATATCATCTGCTGAGACTTGTGTCTGATTCACCCAGACCTCTTTGAACCCTAGGACAGATGGGAGAAACTGCCATGGTAGTACTTATCACATCAAATTGTAGCTATTCATAACTTTGCCACCTGCCTAAAATCTGAGCACCTTGAAAGAAAGAGCTATGCCATTCCTCTCTGTATTTCCTATGGTTAATACAGCCCCTGATACATAGTGGGTACTAACCAAACACAGCAAGGGGGATAACCATCACCACCAAAGCTACAGCTGGCATTTATCCAGTATAATTTGTCTGATACTGATCCTAAATATACATTTATATTTGTGTGTATGTGTGTGTATGTGTGCATGTATTCCTTCACAGAAGAGGAAATTGAGGCACAAGGAGCTCAAAGTGATAGAGTCAAGTATTAAACCCAAGCAGTGTGACTCCAGAGTACCATTAACTACCATCCTCATTATTATTAAGAACTACCATTCTTATTATGATTATTTTTGTACTATATGGTCTCTGTTTTTCAGATGAAGAAACAGAAAATGAAATGGTTTTTCTAAAGCTACCCAGATAGTAAAAGGGAGGCCAGGATTGATACTTAAGATGGACCTGACTCCAAAGTTTGTGCTCAATGAATAAATGAAATCACTTCATCTCTCTAAGTCCTAATTTAGGACTCAACCAGATGATCTTTTAATTTCCATCCAAACCCAACAATTATCTTATTTTTCCTTGTTAAAACACCCAGATTAATTTTTGTTTGTTTGTTTTGGAGGTGCTTCAATGACAATACAAAGACAAGATCTTTTGTGTTAGTTCATGTACAAATTTGATATGCTGAAAAGACACTAAAAGATAATGCTTTAGGAAAAAATAAGTAAGAGAACAGTTTGTCATGTGACATCCTAGGGAATAGAAAAGCCTTTGGGCCATTGTTCAAGCTTGTGGGTCCTATCCCAATAGCATTTCTCAGTCTTGGCTCAATCTGCTGCCATGCACAGCCGATCTGGGCTGGGTAGTGCGGTGCCAGCCTTCCAGGCAGCCAGCACTCAGACCTGCCAACACTTCCCTCACACAGCAGAAACACTCATCCACCACTGTTGTTTTAATCACATCAATCACTTTCCCAATTCTGCCTTAGATCAAATCCAAGCTCCTAATTATAGGTTTTAAGTCTCTCCACCAATTATTCCTCCCTCCCTATAAATAGAAACATCTCTCTCCCTGCCTGTTGTTGACACTGCTCTAGTGAATATATCTGTTTTGAGATTTTACATTACCTCCTTCACTTTTCCCCTAGCTTCTCAAACATATTGCTTTCTGCTCTCAAAACTAATAAAAATTCACTATCTCAGCTCCAGAATCAACACCCCCTGACTTTGGTATTTCTAATTTTTCTAGTATCTATCAAGAGGCTACTCACAGAGGAAAAGGCATCTGAGATCAAGTTATTCACATCGTCTAGTCGAAAAGTGTGTGAATGGAGTTTTAGAAAGAGTCGCTCTGAATTGCAGCTCTGCAGGCAGACTTCCAACAATTTTTTTTTAGCCTCAGTTTTATTCTTCTATGAAATGGAAATATTGACAGTGATCCCATTGCATTACAAGGATTAAGCAAACTTTGATCAATTTATTTATCCAACATGCATGTATTGAGTAGGTACTGTGTGCTAGGTACAACTCTAGAAAGAAGATATTTATTTAATAGACTATAATGACTAATAATCTCTTCATGTGGGTGCTCAAAATATATTTCTGTATTTCCCCCATTTCCCGTTTGAACTATAGATATTTAAATGTTAATCGTGGTTTTCATATTGTATTCCTTTTGAACACCTAATATAGTAAATTTCTAACAGTAGAAGCTCAATAATCATTAGCAACTTAAAAAAATTCATTTCTTTGATATTTTCCAATTCAAAAGAGAATGTATATCCCTTCCTCTCTTATGTCCAATCTCCCACCCACATTCAACCATCTGAAGGATGTGATTTGGTAGGGATCAAACAGGTGTTCTATCATTTTGGCAAGCTCAATGCTTGAAAATTCTGCCAAAAATCTACTGTTTTATAGTAAGAACAGACGGTCAAAGGTGGACATTGCTGCAGCTCTTGATGATGTGAAAAACAAATCTTTATCACGGGAAGGGAAAAAGAAGGCATTTTTTAAGGCATAACCATTTTCTAAATGTAGAACGCATTGTACATACCACACAGGCTGTGACTGTGATTATAATAGAATGAAATTCCAATTTAAAGGGATGTTGATAAAGTACTTGGCTGCCTTCCTACATGGAGTAGAAACTATTCCATTTACCATGTCTGACTCATAAAATGAAAATATTTTATGTATGATATTTGTGCGAGCCTCTTGACGATACTGAGTGATTTGATTCATGCTAGAGATATTTCACTCTTTATGACTGATTTAAGTGCTTGGCATTTTTCCTTGACTTTTTTCAGAAAAAGGGATGATCGAAGAGAATGAAAGAAGGATCTCTCTTATCAAAATGGTCTAATAATGATTGGTTTCATTCTGACAGAACTTATTAACGTAGCACACAGTCCACTGAGGCACGAACTTTTACTTACTTTTTGAATTAAATGTCAAAAGAGATGTTACAACAGAAACTTCATGTGGATCAGTTTAAAATATTCTAGTTCCCCAATATTAATGCATAGCTTTTTTATGTAAATAGGCATTTTACAGCTGATGATGGTGTAAGAGTTACAGATCTGCAGAAGGGAACAAATCAATCAGTCCCTTTTATGTGATATGTTTTTTTGTCTGACAGTTGATTAAATAAATGGTTTTTGTTTATCTTCAACTCTTTTCTGCCAGTTTTTGTAGCAAAAGCAGTTTCTTATAGTTTTCTGTGTTTGTGAGTGTGTGTGTGAGTGTGTGTGTGTTTGTGATTGTTTGTATGTGCAATTTATATTAAATACCTGCCAAATGCATTCTTGGCTGTAGGTTTTTTTGAGAATATGTTGACTTAAGACCAGATCGGCAAAATCAGGATTACTTTCTGTTACAACACTAAACTCTTAACTCTGAAGCATTTTAGAAGCATTGCAATTATATGAGCATCACACAATATGCATTATCATATTTGGGGGATGACACACCAGATCTACAGCTGTACTTACAATTACACAGACGTCAAGAAACATAGGTCTGATTTTCACTGGTTAGGATAGTAATTATTGCCTGGCTCCTTGATTTCTTCAGTCTGAGCACTGATGGGAAGAATGCACAATAAGCTCTGGGCAGAAAATCCAAAAACTTGAAATATGAGAAGAAAATAACACCCAAGAACTTGAAAGGAAGTTTATGCTGAAAATTCTGTAAGAAGTGAGTGAAAAACTGATCTTTCCATATAGACATCCTGTATTAGATCATTTCTGTGTGCACCTAACCAGGATTGGCATTTTTAAAGGAGAAATCTAGTATTCAAGTTTAGGAAAATTAGTTTGCAATCAATAAGAGACTACTGTGTGGAGAGCACTGATGAAAATCAGAATATTTTGTGAATTTTGCAGCCTCATTGAAGAGATAAGGAAAACGCGTGAATATTTATATTGGAAATCAAACTATTATTCAGTCAAGAGGTATCACATGGTTAATTGCTAATGAAAGGCAAATATTTAATTTAGAGAGGGATGCAATTACTCCGGCCCTAAAGGTCATGAGATTTTCACAGATGAGATAGGGTTCGTGTTGGTGTTTGAAATGTTTTTTCCCCCAAAAAAAGTTCTAAAAAGGATACGGTTAGTCAAAATATGCCATTAACTTTCATAGCAATGGTTTACACCTACGATGGGCTTATGTTGAGCTTTCCCCTTCCTTTGGTGAAAATTCTATTTAGGTATATTTAGAAATTTACCTAAAATACAAGACAAACTAGTTTAAATTGGGGAAGAGGAGCTATCACAAGTCAAGGAAAATTTAAGAAGGTTTTTAGTGTGGGGAATGATTTTCTTTATTGGGTAATATTTTAGGTCATATATGCTACCAAACCTCTGTTGAGTGAATAAAAGGTTTGTATAGTGCAATGTCATTTGGTAGCCTGCTGTAACATGCCTATCATATAGCAGGATATTTAATGGGATAGAAGAAGGATGAAGAGAAAAGATAGAGGAAGAAAAAGGAAAAGTCAGATGTTCAGCTGTCAAGAAAATTCTTTTGGAAGATAAATTCTTTGCTTCTGGATTTAATCTAGTAAGAATGCGCCACTGTTGGAGTAAACATTCTCTCTTGACTTAAAATTAAATGTTTCCTCTGTACTTTAAGAGAATTTAAAGAATCAATAAAAGAAGAAGTAACTGTTCTATCTTTTTAAAGCTGAAAACATATATAAACATGTTCTTAAAGAAAAAAATATATAAAAGAAAAAATATCACTCCCATATCAAAATCACTTCATTTTTATGACTTTCTCCACACATATTTATATCGTTCAATTATTATCTAAAACTTATTTTGTATTCTGTAGTCAGAAATATCTAACCTATTTTTAAATGAGCTTTTCTTCTTTCAATTAAAATGAGATTTAAAAATCATTCTAAGAAAACCTTTGTAGATGTTTCTGTCCCCTCAGAAGTCAACTTCCTAATAGCTATTTTGGGGAGCTAAAACTTTCACAGATTTGGGAATTTGTAACTCCAGGAGGAAGTTACAACAAATAGGATGGAATCATTTGAGTTGTCATTTATAAAACAGGAGGCATCTCTATGATGGGAGGTTAAGACCACCACCTGTTCCCCAAGAGATGTTGGGGAAAAAACTGAATTCCTTTCATCTAAATTTCACCATTGTGGACCAGGTGGTGGATGTCTTTGGTGAACACACATTTTTAGCCTTTGAGACCTACTTCATTGTGCTTGCAAGTGCACACAAAAAGACTCAGCTGTCTGCTTGCTGCACATCAGTTCTCAGTTCTTGAATAGTGTGCTAAGTGGGATTTCTTAGTTGTTGGGCCATGGTTCCTCAGAAAGAGAGGACCAGTCTGGAATAAAACCTTAGAAAAGCACATAAAGGAGACGTTCTGAAATGAAGATAAGGAAAAAAAGCTCCCCCTCTCTATGCCCTCTAATCTTTTCAGACTATGAAGGGCAAGAGGGACCTCACTCCCAGCACTCCCTTGAGTAGTCAGATTTTACCTAGCCCAATTTGACATAGATAATTGCCAACCTAGCATCCATTCTCCCCTTCACTATACGCAGAACTCTGACTTTGTACAGGACAGCATATGCTTACCCTTAAGGAATTTCTCATTTTCTCAGGCTCCCTTGGGAGTTGCTCAGTTATGGACTATGGGATATAAGCAGACAATTAATAGGGGATTTATTCCACTTCCTCTCTCTTCCTGCAATGAACATGAATGTGATATCCGAACTGTTATAGCTATCTTATGACACATGTAGTAACAAGTATGAGGAAGAATGCCAACACAGTGAACAAGTAAGAGGCAAATGATAGTAGGCCCCTGGGTTTTATTGATAAATTCAACTTATGCCAGCAATGGCCTACTTCTAAGCTACTTGGTATATGAGAAAAAATAAACCAAAACAAAGCAAAAATAAATGTGTTAAAAATGAAATCAGAAGGAAAGATATACGATAAAACCTGAGATGGTATAATCTAGGAATGCCTAGAGTATATTGACTATGTGTACAAATTTAAAAATGTTTTTGCTTAAGAAAGAGCAAAGGAATGTCAATACTGTTGAAAATAGATGGTAATAAATATTTTAAAACTCTAACTTATGTGTAAGACTAAAGCAAAAAAATGTTTATTTGTTACAAAATTTATATTTTGACTAGTGCATTTCCTAATATAACTTATGTAGACAGCTTAATTGAACCCCATAAGTACATGGAACCTTAATAGGGCATGAGCTTTGTAGGTTTGTCCAGAGGGATGCCCTGATAAATCCCAGAGTGATTTAAACAGTGAATAAAAAAGTATTTGCAAAGTCCCCTTGGGGGAATGCTGAGAAAGGGGGGAAATTCAACTTCCCCAAGTGGAGAATTCTTGGTATTCTCACAAGCAGTGGGGACAAGCAAAGCAATAGGCTGAGCCCTCAATCTTGGGGTTTGTTCATATGAAACTTAACCCCACAAATGATAGGTCAAGCCTACTTAAAATTAGGCCTAAGAGTCACCCCCAGGAGAACCTCTTTTGTTGCTCAGATGTGGCCTCTCTCTCTCAGCCAGTAAGACAAGCAAACTCACTGCCCTCCTCCCCTCTACATGGGACATGATTCCCAGGGGTGTGGACCTTCCTGGTAACATTGGACAGAAATCCTAGAATGAGAGATTCAGCATCAAGGGATTGAGAAAACCTTCTTGACTAAAAAGCGGAAGAGTGAAATGAGAAAAAATAAAGTGTCAATGGCTGAGAGATCCCCAACAGAGTCGAGAGGTTATCATGGAGGATATTCTTACGCATTAAATAGATATCACCTTGTTAGTAAAGATGTAATAGAGAGGCTGGAGGGAACTGCCTGAAAATGTAGAGGCATGTTCCAGTAGGCATGTTTCTTGAAGATGATTATATAAGGATATAGCTTTCACAGTGTGACTCTGTGATTGTGAAAACCTGTGTCTGATGCTCCTTTTATCTACCTTACCAACAGACGAATAAAATATATGGAATAAAAATAAATAATAGGGGGAACAAATGTTAAAATAAATTTAGATTGAAATGCTAGTGATCAACAAAAGGGCAGGGTAAGAGGTATGGTATGTATGAATTTTTTTTTCTGTTTTCTTTTTATTTCTTTTTCTGAATTGATGCAAATGTTCTAAGAAATGATCATGATGATGAATATACAACTATGTGATGATATTGTGAATTACTGATTATATATGTAGAATGGAATGATAATACGGTAAGAATGTGTTGTATGTTGATATAGTTAATAAATAAAATAAATTTTAACAATAAATAAATGTGTTCAAGTCACTGTTGGTTAACACATTTTATCACTTGTACCCTGGCACAGTCCTAGCTGATAGCCCTGACATACTAGAAAGAGCTGTGCTACCTTAGTTGTTTATTACCTCTATCTGCCAATGACTAAAGTGAATAAAAGTGACGACTTGGCTGAGGTCCTTGCACAAGGCTCAATGACTGTTCTTGAAATGGCAGCTCTCCCCGGGAGGCATGGTCGAGAGCCAGACCCAGACCGCATGCTGAGATAGGAGCTGAGCGGGTCAAAAGGGACTAGGAAGTGCTGACCACCCTTAAGATCCTTCTCATTGATGGTGAGAGTGGCATGGGCAAGTCCAGCCTGCTCTTGAGGTTCACAGATGGTAGTTTTCATCTAGAATTTACAGCAACCATGGGAGTTGACTCCAAGGAGAAAACAATTTCAGTGACTGGAAATAAGGCTACACATGCAAAAATAGGAGATATTATTCATAGAGGCAAGTGCAAAAACCTGTGAGGGTGTCTGTCCAGGGTGCCTTTCAGGAACTTGTTGAAAAGTTTGTTTAGCTCCCTGGACTGTGGGAAAGTGAGAACCAGAATAAAGGAGTAAAACTGTCACCTGGGGAAGGAGGCCAAAGAGGAGGCACCTGTGGTGGTTATTGTTCTGTGTTGAAAACTCTGGGAAATTCCCTCTCTTGCATACCTGATCAGAGAGGGACATATTTTTCCTTAGAAACTCAAACTGCTGTTTTAGAGACCTTGCAGGTTACACATATTTGTTTTATATCATGGCAATAATATTTGCAAGAAATAATATTTTACTGGCTTTGCCAGTGAAACGTTATGGTAAGTATGCACCGTTTGCAGTCTACAGTTTTTGTTTTTGTTTTTTATCACATAAAATAGGTATACCTTTATGAGTACATTTGATTTAATCAACTGCCTTTATCAAGTAATTTTAAAAAATCTATCCATCTAGTATGTGTTGATACAAAGTCTGCTTTTGGTCTCCTCTTTGCTTAAATTTACTTATATTCTCCTATTGATTACTGACTTACTTGGTATATAGAGCTCCTGGAAACACTGGGAGGTGTACATGTATTATTAAACAGGTGAATTCCTTCAGTCATCACAAAGATCATGATTCCACAGCCCTTCCACAGGATGTGCACTGGCAGATTCTCTTCTAGTACTGAGAAAAATTCTCATTATAGAATGAAGCCCAGGCCACTTGTAACCGAATCTCTGTTTTGATGATGCTTCTAAACTAGCATTGATACGATGAAGCTGTTTGGTCCTAGTTTTTTAATTTACTTCGAGTAACTCAGTTGTTGACCTGGAGTTTTTAATTCTGTGGTAGGTGCATTGGATGGGTGGCCCCTTTTTTGCAGCCTGAATGCAAAATTGGCAGAATGGCAATAAGATTCCCCCCTTCTTAGTTTCATAAGATCACAAATAGTAAGTTTATCATAATGCTTACAGGACTAACCACTTTGCAAACCAACACTTTTTTTCCCACAAATGTTGGTAGTGTACGTCCAAGTGCCTCTCAGCGTTAATGAAGACCCGTATCTTGTGACTTTTAAATGGCTAGTAATTATTCAAAAGCCTATTTTTGTGTTTTAACAAGTGTGGGTGGAAATACTAAATGACTATTTGAAAAAGAAGTATTGCTTCCAGAATCTGATATGTGTGGGAAAATACTGTTGCAAAGGAAAGCTTGATCATTTACTGTTACAAGTAACTAATGGTTTATCAAAAAACAGCTTGTACAGACCAATAAGTCTTTTCCAGGGTATTCTGTTTTCTAACCTAAAAAAAAAAAAGAAATCAACGTGTAGTGGAATCAAAACCTCCTTGTTCTGATAATTTATAATCCAGCTCTTTCAGTGTCATGAAGGAGTTAATTTAACCTTTAAAATGGTCCAATTTAGAATCAGAGATTTGAGCTTTATCCATAAAATCTTGCTCAATATTTATAAAACTACCAGCTAATTAGCATAAATTTATATGTCTATAATGAAAAAATAAAAGAGAAGGAAGATTAAAGGAATTATCATGTGCTATGCCTTAATCATCCCTCCAAATAAATCTAATAAAGTAGCTCTTTTTAACTGTTCCTATTTCTAGATACTTGTACACTTGTGTCCAGCTACACTTGTACACAAGTATGTATTCTTATCTGGGGAATAGGCTTTGTTATTATTTATCTCACATGTCATGCTTCCTTCTCTTTGTTTCTGAGTATATGTGCACATGCAGAGAATTTTTATTATGCATACGCTGTTATTTTTGACTGTCAGATTGCATTGAGTTCCGTTAACCTCGTGATAAGGGAGGATGTGATAAACCAGGTAAAAGGTTTGAAAGGACACCTTGTAAGGAGAAAAAAAGAGGCAAACACAGCCAGTGTTTGAGATCTTTTGATTTTACTCTTCAAGTTGGTATATGCAAAAACAGAGACATATACTAACATTAAGTTGTAGTTCTGTACTGTGCCTTGTGCATGGTGACATTCAGTAAAAACACATTACCTGCCCAGCCCCTCCATATTTCCAGTCAATATTCCTGATCGAAGTGTGCCAGTTGGCCTTTTACTTTTCGACTATGCAATGAGATGACTTATCCTAGCTCAATGTTTTCAGACTTGTTCCAGCATTTGGATACATGGAAAGTATATGCAAAGATACCTAGGAGAAAGGTGAAGGGGGTGAGGCAATAAGGAACATGGAACTCTAATTTTTATCTCTGGATAAAAGCAAAACACATTTACATTAATTATAATATCACAAATACATCCTGTTTGAACTCAAGCTTTGTTCAGTTAATCTCATACTGTAATTAAAATTTTAAAAACTTGTGTTTGGCATATATTTTGGCTCATGTTATTTGGGGGGAAAGTGCATTGTTTATTGAACATTTTGCAGGTCAGGCTGAAACTGTGAAGACTTAAAATCACACAATGCCCACTGCTAATTTTGGGGCCCTGCCATATATGTGGGGATCCATGAAAGCAAATCCGTGGTTAAAATTATAGGTCATGCCCTCTCAGTCAATGTGTACAGATTCCCACCCAGAATCTGCAGCTTTTTAAATTATGTAAATTATATTCAGATTCTTTGATTAAGATCCCCATATATTTTTTAATTTAATTTAATTTTATTTTATTTTTGCATGGGTAGGCACCGGGACTCGAACCTGGGTCTCCAACATGGCAGGTGAGAACTCTGCCTGCTGAGCCACCGTGGCCCGCCCGAGATCCCCATAAATTTTTTTTTCCCAAGATCCCCATATTTTATGGAACACTTTTGAGGAATGCCGTTGCCAGGTGAGCTAGAGCCTTCTGTGATTGGGGGCTTTATCTGGATAGTTCCATGGATAGAATGGGGTGTTCAGTTGTTTCCCTTCCAGCAAACAGTAATCACAACTTTATGGACAGAGCAGTGTGTGGTAGATAAATGCAAGGATTTTAGTGTCATTCTTAACTAGCCAAGTTACTTCTTAAAGATAGGGATAATGACAGTGGTTTATGCGAAACATGTAACAGAACACCTGACGCTCGATAGGTTGTGTTTACAGTTATTATTGCTAATGTAACATGGTTCAGCAGTACCTAATGATCGGTTATGAAATATGCAAGCATGAACTGTTAGGTTCAAGAAAACTGGCCCCAGTTCCCATGTTTTCTTTCCTATGATTTCATTAAAGGGCAGACTGAGAAAGGAGCTTGGCCATCAAATAATTCAAGTATGGGGGATCAAAAGTAGCTTCATGTATGAAAAAAAAATTCCAAAGCTGTCCTGCCTCTTTATCATACTAAGAGAAATGCTAAATGGTGTAAGTAGACTGTACCCATATGAATCCGTTGTGAACCCCAGAAAAGCAAGTAATTTAATACTCATCCAATAATGCTGGGTGGGAGCTTTTTGGTTGTGTCCCTGGAGATGCGACCCACCCAACTGTGGGGAGTAACTTTTGATTAGATGGTTTACATGGAGATGTGTCTCCACCCATTCAAGGTGGGGTTGCTTATTGGTTCCTTCTTAAAGGAACCATTTGGGAAAAAGCTTTAGAGCCATGACAGCCCACGTAGTTAAAGACCTTTGGAGATGAAGAAGGAAAACACTCCCAGCAGAGCTTCATGAAACAAGAAGACTAGAGAGAAAAGCTAGCAGACTTCACCATGTACCCTTCTAGCTGAGAGAGAAAACCTGAATTTCATCAGTCTTGAGTAAAGGCAACCTCTTTTTGGTGCCTTAATTTGGACATTTTTGTAGTTTTGCCTTAATTTGGACACTTCCACAGTCTTAGAACTGTAAACTTGCAGCTTAATAAATTCCCCTTTTGAAAAGCCCTTCTGTTCCTGGTGTATCGCATTCTGGCAGCTAGCAAACTAGAACACAGATTGCTTAATTCAAACTTGATTCATGATAGGATAGTAAAATGAAGTTTGTTCTACAAAGTGTCCTGGAAAGAAAGGGTTATTGATGGGCAAACATATATTTAGAAGATGACATTATGAATTGGAATCTGGCTTTGTAGAGCAGGCATTCTTGGAAACTCATTCAATCTGTTCTTTTAGATTTCATTATCAATATTTGTCTTATTCATAGAAGCTTACAAGCAGTGATATAGACAGATAAAAAAACCACATCATAAAGAAAAAAGCCTATTTAATAAAAGACAATATGCTTCTCTGTCTAAAATGGAGCAGCCTGTAGCAGTTAGTAAGATTTTTGTGCATCTCCTTTCTTATCAGTAGATTGCATTAAGTGTCCCTCTTTTAGGGAGAGTTGGAGATTAAAAGGGCTTCATTAGCTCATGTCTAAAGGAGCCAGCTAAAACCTGTAGGGACTATTTTGATTTGGCTTTGGCTTAGGTGTTTTCCTCTTAATTAGTCTGCAGTTTCCTGAGAATTCATTGCAGGATATAGTTATCCAAGATAGAGAGCTTTTGAAATATCTTTTCTAATTTTCTCACAATGAGTGGAGAAGGAGTAGACTTTCACAAGAAATAGACAAACGTTCAAAAATGTATAAATCACCGCGAGCCAACCTTTCCAGTTCCATTCAGCATTTCACAGAGGATTAAACCTTATTTATTTATAACCTGATACCTATTTCTGCTAATACCTTCCTGGGTGTGCTGTGTGTGTCTAAACAAGATGCTGATTTAGACAGTCAAAGGAGCATTTCAGTTCTGTTTTTATTTTCCCTTTTAAAGGAAAATGTGCACCACTTGCCTTTGTGGTAAATCTGGGACCTCAGAGGCCAGAATTGAGAACTCCCTGTTCATTAGTTGTGATTTTCTTTCCTGAAACAACCATTAGTCAAGGCATTGCAGAGTAACCTAATGAAGTAGAACCATTGCAAGTTTATACACTTCAGGGTTCTTTACTTGTTAAAGGTCAAATATAAAGCTATTATTTTTATTTGACTCGCCAGGCTTACTTTTATGTATTAAAGGTATTCATATTTTCATGGAATTTTAAGAGTTTATGAGGTAAATTGAAGTGGTTGTTGAAATGGGAGACCTTTCCAAAAAATGCAAATGCATTTTTTGATCCTCCTCAATATTTGAAAACCACTAAATAGATCAAGCTATCATCTAAATATATTGACTATTGCTTCCATTTGAACATGACACTGTTGAATTAGTTTTGAATTGAGTTCCTTAGGTATTAACCATGAGACACACAATGTTTCCATGGGCCCAGCACTATGTTAGAGCCAAAAGGAGATAGTACTGAGGATAAGGTTAAACCTTTACTTTGAAGGCATGTGGGAGCTGGTTGGAAAAAACAAATAACACACAGACATCATTCAACACCAAGAAAGTTCAATATTTGTGTCATTTATGATTAACATGAAATATTTAAGAAAAAGAGAGATCCACATGAATCACAGTAAATAAGGAATGCTTTATAGAGGAGGCCAAACTTTAATTCTTAAAGTATGAATAAGAATGCTCTATATAGAGAAACAAAAAGAAACTTTTCAGGTCATTCAACTACTTATGTACAAACATTAATTTAGCAATTATAATTTTCCAGGTTATATGCATGTAAAATAAGTCTCTTTCTCTAGGAGTCTCTCTTCTGTTTAAGCTTTTCACACATGCTATTCCAACCATATGTTTCAGTTATCTATTGTTGCATAACAAACCATCCCAGGACTCAATGGCTTAAAACAATGGTCATGCATCTTCTCTCCTGATTCTGGGTTTGCTGGGCTCAGTCAGGTAGTTTTTCTGCTCTATGTCATGTTGGTTGGAACTGCAGTCATCTGGATGCTCAAATGTGCTAGAACTTCCAAGATGGCTCATTCACATGGCTGGGAGTTGCTGCTGGCTGTCTGCAAAGAGATCCCCTGAGTCTGTCAACCACTAAATGTCTCAGTCCTCCTCACTCAGACTTCTCACAGTACAAGGTTTAGGTTCCAAGATGGAGAGAGAGTGTACCAAATGTATGAAAGAAGGAAGCTGCAGCTTGGCCCAATCTCAATAGCTACATGACATCATCTACCATATTCCATTGGTTAAAGCAAGTCGCAAGGTCAGCTAAGATGACTCAATGGGAGGAATGGCAAAGAATCTGTGGCTATCTTTAATCCATCACACTGTTTAAAGTGCTTTTTACATATCTGTCCCCTTCGTTCTATAAATGTCATATCTTGCAGAGAGTAAACTCACTGCTTCTTGTCTATCTATAACTAGTCACCTTCTCCTAACCATCATCAACTACATTCTGTCTATTAAATCATGCAGTCTATTTTTCTGATTTCTCATAACACAATGTAATGTGTTATTATTGTGTTTATAATTTTCTTAATTTTTCTTACCTTATGCAAAGTGGGAATCTTGTCTGAATTACTGTTCACTGTATCTTTAAAGTGAATGCAACACTTGGCACAAAGTAGGTTTTTATTATATATTTGTTAGATAACTATATCGGGAGATATAGATAAGAACAAAGCCAGCTATCATATATCCTGAATGAAACTCTGAGGTCCATTCCAGTTTTCAAAATAAAATTATAAATACTGATTATATATGCGTGTCATGTTCTGTGAAGCAAACAAAGATCAATTGATTCTATGCATGGTGAGAACAGCTTTCTTAAGGAAGTATCACTGGATCTGGACTTCCAAGGTTTGAATAAGACCTTGATAAGTAGAGGAAAATGATATGGACCAACAACTTGAACAAGGTAGAGATTTCCCTCTAGCTCTCCCTAGAAAATTTATTCCTGTGGTGGCCAAACAAAGTTGCTAATCATTAACTTCCGAAGAGAGCTGATGGGTGGAAGGATAGACACCCACGATTCCCTTTGAGTTTTCCCCATCGTGGGCTTCTATTCTCAGGAGCCAAACCGTAAATCATAGTGTCACTCTGAAAGGACAGAGTTAGGAGGGAGGCATCATAAAAATTTCTTACCCACTAGCCCTCTTTTCTTACCCACTAGCATTCTTCCCAATAAAGAAATATTTCTATTACTATAGCATTTCCTCATGACAAAGGGCGAGGGTTTGAATTCATTGCCTATCTATGAGTTAGAGTTTAATTACGTGGTAAATGTTGGGAAATAAATGAAGTGTGGGTCAGACTTTTTTTATAAGCCAAAAAAGAAATCTAGGAATAAAGCAGAGGTCAGAGGGAACAATGGCATGCTATTGAGTATGGAGGACAGTATTGAAATAAAGTGAAACTTATGGCAGATTTGTATGGCAATCAACCTACCCTCTTGAATATATTTTACAAAATATCTTCTAAGGATTTAGCACACATGGAACAAACCATTTCCTTTCCAAAGAGTAATACCATCTACATGCTTCATCTCTTCCTAAACTACACACAAGTTCCTATCCAGTCTTGTTTTTATCTGAGTATTTGTTAGTGTTGTTTTTTGTTTGTGTAAAGTCTCTTCATCCTTATAACTAAAAGCTTCTGTCTTAGTTTGTGAAGGCTACGGCAGCAAAGTGCCTGCAGACTAGGTGGCTCAGACAATTAGAACTTATTTTCTCACCGGAGCCTAGAAGGCCAAAACCAAAGCATCAGCAGGATGGCGCTGTCTTTACAGTCTGTAGGATTCTGGCGGTAGCTCATCAGCACCCATAACTCAGTCTCTGCTGCATTACATAACCACATAACCCACTCTGCCCTTGCGTCAGTCACCTGTGTCTCTAATCATACTGGATTCCAGTCCACTTTCATCCAGCTTGGCCTCATCTTGGCTATGACATCTCCAGAAGTCCTATTTACAAACAAGTTCCATTCACAGGATAGGGGTTAGGACTTAAATGTGTCTTTTTTTTTTTTTTTTTTTTTGCATGGGCAGGCACTGGGAATCGAACCCGGGTCTCTGGCACAGCAGGCAAGAATACTGCCACTAAGCCACCACCGCACCGCCCTTAAATGTGTGTTTGTGATGAATACATTTCGGTCCGCAGCAGCTTCCTTCCAAATATCCTTACCCCAACTATCTCTTTTCCTTTCTTTTCCATAACTCCCTCTAAACCAAAGATTGCCTTATTGCTTTTTGAATTCCCATCACCTAGCTTAGTGTGTTTGGCTTATAATGGAGCTCAATAAGTGACTGGAAAACATAAATGAATGAATACTGCTCCTAAAAAGTGGAAAACATATCTTCTATAAAAGGGAAGATTCTTTTTCCAAACTAAAAAATACGTAATACTTTTGAATACCATGTTGGAAAACAGTTGACTACCAAAGCTAGTAAACCTCTATAGTCCTTTATATCAAGGCAGGATTCTAAATGAATAAGGGCCCTGAATTCCCATTCATGCTGAAGGATTAAGGGTGCAATATAAAGAGAAAGAAACAGGAAATCAGTTTATCTCAATTCATATTCCAGTTTCATTTCCCGTGAGCTGAGCAACCTCTGCTCAGGCCTTAACCCCTCTGGACATTGTTTCCTTACCTACCAAATGAAAGTTAAGCAAGACTTTTGCAACTAAGTACTTCCAATGGAGAGCTAGACCATGTGTCAGATGAATCTACACCTTGCGTGGAACAAGGCAATCATCTTCTGTGTGGTCCAGAGCAAGTGACTTAGGCTCTCTGGTACTAAATTCTTACTTTGTAAAATAAGGATCTGCAGACTTGGGATCCCATCTTCTTTTATCATCTTTGCCTCATGAATCTCTAGGGGAAAAAAATCCCATTGTTTTATCCAAATCAATATGATCTACTTAATAAGCATAAATAAATATACACCTGAGAGCATTTTAGGACCAGTAGGGAGGCATCTACTTCTCAGACAGAGCAAAGAGATTGGGAATCAATTAGAGGACAATAAGGGAAAGTCATCCTAAGGGGAAGAATACCAGCAAAGGGTACATCTGGTTCAAAGCATGTTAAGTTATTTCAATTCATTTCCATTCTGCAAACATTTATTGATCACTTAAAGTGTGCCAGGACCTAGCTGGAATTGCAAAGAAAAATCAAGCCCTGATTTTTCTCCCGAACTTCAGTCTTGAGCTCCTGCTCCAACTGTGTGCTTCTCAAAGTGAATCACTCCCAGCCTTGACCCTATCACCTAACCTTCTGGTTGCTCATTTATAAGATAGCGCTTTCTTACACTTTCAGTGCTTTAAGAGTTACAGTGCAAGATATTTACTATGTTGTGTCCCAAGCCCATGCTTGGGCCTGATTCCATCTCCTGCCCCTGGATCTATCATCAAGACATCCCTGAGCCTGAAGAGCCTGCAGCATGGTCCTGATTGCCACAAATCAGCATTAAATTAGGCATTTAGCATATTTGAAAAGACACACCATCTGTGGATCTCCACCATTGTGCAAAGTTGTCACGAACAATATGCTGCTTTGCAATCTGCGCACTTAACAACAAATGGGAAAATTCAACAGCAACCAGAAATAAGCTTGGGCTTTAGAGTTGCATTTCTTAGATGTAGCGAGTTCTTGGCCTGTCCCCAGAACATCACCTTCCACTTACCAGAATGTAGAGCTAAGCAAATTCAAACCGAAAAATATTTTTAAACTTCCTATGGGAACAGGAAGGAAGGGAGAGGATAAAGGTAATAAGATTCTCTGATCATAGGAAATTGGAATTTGCTATCTTGCTAGACCATTATTCTTAATGCAGAGCTGAAGTTAGCTACATTTCTTTGGCAGAGAAGTAAAATGATCCTGATTCAAAGTAACATGAGTTGACTTGGTAAAGATTTTTCTAATAAAAGCATTTAAAAAAAGTTTTGCTGACAAAAGATAAATATTCCTGTCTTATTAACACTTAAGGGATATAAATGGTACACTCAATAATGTAAGTGTAAAGTGTATAATTGTATTTAACACTTCAGTATTTGATTATTTTAGAGGTGAATTAATATTATGTTTAAAATACAGTGAAGCATAAGTAATTTTATTTCCTGATTAGGGCTATTATAAAAATTGTATTTTGAAAATCTGTAGGCTCACTGTAACAGGAAGGCACCCGAGACTTCAGGGAACCATTATCATAACAATTCCACATATAAAACCTTTTCACCACAAAATATTAATAGTTTAAATGTTAATAAGCCTCTGAGATTGTTTGAAATTTTCTTCAACTCTTGTTTGATTTCAGGCATTTAAAAAAATATTCGAAGATCTAGGATTGTGTGAAGAGAGAAAATTAGAAGAAGACTGTTGTGAAATTGCTTGGCTTCATTATACTGTTTCTTTTGAATAAAACACTCTTTAATGAGATACTGTTTTTTCCTACAATTTCTCTAGATTGTTCTACTAGTTATAGATGTCGTAGGGGAAATCAGCAAAAAACAGAGAAACCTTGAAGCAACATTATAATCATCAGTTTTTAAGAAAATGAGTAAAATTCTGGAGCCAAATCTAAATATCCCTAATTAAAAGAAAAATAGAGAAGTAAATGCTTTTTCTTAAAGTTTTCTTAAAGGTATCTTAAAGTTTTTCTTAAAAAGGTATCTTAAATATGCTTAGATACCTCCACATAAGACACAGCTGTCCTGTATTTTTCCATGATGCAACCTGCATGTGTAAAAGATGTGGTGGTTAGAGTAGCTTTCTTGATTATTTTCACTAACTCTTCTTCCTCTTTGTCATGCCCCTCTACGCTTGAGCTTCTCCCAGACGCCATAGTTTCTTTCATTTCTCTTTGTTGACAACTAGCACACAGAGGTCTCTAGACCTGAACACCCTTTGAACTCCAGACCACCAGTTCCAGCTGCCTTTGTATAACTTCCCAATAGGGTCCCCTCAACTGTTTCAAATCTGACATGTCTACATCTGAGCCCTCTGTCTTCTACTCAAAGTTGTTCTTACCTCTTTGGTTCTAAATCTGTGACTCATTCAGACCCAAAACTTCAGATTCAAGTTTAATTCTTATTTTCTGCTCCTCCTTTAACTGTTTAGTGGCTGAATTTTGTCACCTCATCTTTGCAGTGTCTCCATTCCATTCCCTTCTCGCATCTCTTCAGTTTCACTTGGACTGATCCCATTAGCCATTGTCTTAGAGTGATGCTCCCCTTAAATGTTTCAGTGGTACCTTATGCTTATTCCATCATAGCCCTACTCCCAGTGAAGTGCTGCATCCTCCATTTTCCCATCCCCATATCCTACTTATATTCAAATGCATCTTTCCACATCTTTTGTTATATCTTTAATAGGGATTTTATTATAGCTATTTTGCCAGGCTTGATTTTCTTAATCAATTGTGGAAGATAAGATGATGACTTTCTCATCTCTTTATCTCCCATATATTTAGTAGGCACAAAGTGCATATGTGTTCAGGTAAACTATTCTTAAATTTGACCTCATGATTCTGAATTAATTTGGACACAATCACAAAATAACAAGCTTTAAGCTGCACTGGATACTGTTTTATTTCCATAACCATGCTAAGAATAAAATCTTGACATGCAAACATCATTGGCCACATAAAATAATAATAGGAGATATATCTGCCACAAAATATTTCCAGTGTGATTCATCATGAAGCTGCAAAAAGATGTAATTCACAGTCTGCAATATGGCATTAGATAGCATTTTGTGGACTGGATACCACTGAGTCTTAGTAATACAATTTTTATGATTTATATATTGACATCCTTTAAAATTTAGTTAAGGAATTACTTGACACTCTAGCTTTGTTGTTGGGAACAAGAGTAATAAATTCCTTCTCATTTCCTCTAATGTCTGTTAGCCGATGTTTTGAGAATTAATGAGAAAATACTTTGAAACATTTTCTCATTAATCCGCAAAAGACCCCTCTGCAATAGATTTGTAGAAATGATTAATTAAGGATTAAAATGCCTTCACAAAGAAGACCTCATCTTTGTGCTATTCCATGCTAGCTTCAATGAAATTTTAAAGTTATAAAATATAAAAGAGCTATAAAATATTTTATTGCTGCAGACTGCAGAGGAGAAAGGCGACTGCTTTTAATGTAAAAGCATGAATAAATATTGATCTTTGTCATGGCATATGGAGATGTAGATTTCTAAAAGATATATTTTAGGAATATTTCAGCAATTTTTTACTCTAAAAGTAGACCGAAATATAACCTTTACCATGTATCTTGTGAGAGGGTCGCCTTTTGTATTAAGGAAAACTTTATTTTCAGAGCCTGTTTTATTTACATTCCTTTGAGATAATGCTTCTTAATTTGCAAGTTATTAAATAGATTGTAATTAATCATGTAATGTGTATTCTTGGTTCGGCGATTCCTCTAGGAAGCATAGCTGATTAACTATAATTATTTTCTAAAAGCTAAAGGAGTGACCAAATTTTAGTAATACCATTAAAACATATGATAAAACTGAAGAATTAACCAAAACAGTTCTAGATGCTTTTTAACATAAAGCATGTTTACAGATATTCTAACTCGGATTCCAAACTGAACATCCAAAGTTGGATGAAACTGCAGAAAAGCACGGCTACGTGATTTAATAGCAGTGGAAAACATTGGTGTAATCTCTCCCAACAGATAACCCTTCCCTGGGCGATGCAAGCAGCATAAATGTGACTCCCAGCGAAGTATATAGAAACAGCAGCATACAAAGCATAGATGTTGAATATAATTTTCAAAAAAAGAATACATTGATAACAAATGCACACTAGTAGGGGGTAGATTCTGATATTGTCAAAGCATCTGTGGAATCAAGATAATTACTGCATTCAGAACTAGTGACAATGGGATGCAAATATATTGTCGCAGTTTCTGTGGAAAGAATATATTTGATGTAAAGGAAAAGGGAAGGGGAAGAGAGATTATTGCTAGCTCCTGATTACTGCGTGTACAAGATCTCACACCAAGCACTTTCAATAGTTATTTTATGAAATGTCTCAAGGCAATATGTGATAGGTATTATGAAAATATTTTGAATTTATTTTTTCTTTTTGTTGGAGAAGTTGTGGGTTTACAGAACCGTCGTTCATAAAATACAGGATTTCCAGACTCTATACACCTTGCCCTGGGGTGGGATATTTGTCAAAGCTGATAGAATTTTTATAATATTATTCTTTTTAGCAGTAGTTAACACCTTTGTTATAATTGATGAAAGATCATTAAAATAGTACTATTCACTATCACCCACGGTTTGTATTAGGTGTATCTTTCCCATATACCATCCTATTATTGCACTTTGTATTAGTGTCAAACATCGGTGATATTATCAGTCAAAGAAAACTAGTTCCAAGTTCTCTCCGAAGGCCGTGTGCCTAATGACTAATGCCTTCTCTAATATCCCCTTTTAAGACACTATAGTGAAAAACAAAATGAGACAAACAAACGAAAGTACTACAAAAGTGACCCTGAAGAAGGCTTATTGTCAAGTCCCTATATTTTAAGCTCTTACAACAGCCACGTCTCTTCCTGAATTGTGATGGTTATTTCCAAATTCTGAGATGCTGAGCTTTTTGTGTATAACCTGGTCATTTCCTGACATTTAGGTTACCCGTGTGACACCTGAAACTCAGAGCTAGAGTTCTGCAGCTACAAAAGTCAGCATTACCCCACATAGCAACTGTTAAAAGAGCTGAAAAAGAGATCAGACTTCAAATAGAGATATGAATAAAGTTGCTCTGGTTAGGACTAAGAGTAAATCAGTTTAAAATTTCAACTTCTGTGTAAGACCAAAGGAAGAGATGTTTATTTGGGGCAAAATTTATATTTTCAGTAGCATACTATCTAATTTAACATATATGATCGGTTTATTTGAACATCATAATTTACATGGAAATTTGAATAGGGAATGAGATCTTATTGGTTTGTACAGGTTAGTGTGATGCCTAATATATCCCAGAGTAATGCGGGCAGAAGATTAAAAAAATGCACAGTCCCCTTGAGGGACTGGGGAAAGGTGTAGAAATATTAAACTTCTCCACCTGGGTAAGACCTGATATCCTCACAAGCACTGAGGAATACCAATTTAATAGGCTAAGCCATCAATCTTGGGGCTTGCCCTTATCAAACATATTCCTGCAAAGGAGAAGCTAAGCTTACATATGATTATACCTAAGAGTCACCATCATAGAATGTCTTTTGTTGCTAGATGTGACCTCTCTCTCTAAGTAGCTGAACTCATTGTCCTCCTCCCTACATGGGACATGACTCCCAGGAGGGAACCTGGCCCTAACATAGTGGAATTGAGAAAGACTTCTTGGCCAAAAATGGGAAGATGTGAAACAAAATAAAGTTCCAGTGGCTGAGAAATTTCAAATAGAGTCAAGAGGTTATTCTGGAGGTTATTCTTATGCAGTATATAGATATCCCTTTTCAGTTTTTGGTTTATTGGAGTAGCTAGAGGGAAATGCCTGAAACTATTGAACTGTAATTCAATGGCCTTGATTCTTGAAGATGATTGTATACCTATGTAGCTTTTCTTGTGATGGTATGATTGTGAAAACTTTGTGACTGACACTCCCTTTATCCAGTTATGGACAGATAAGTAAAAAAATAAACGCAAAAATAGATAAATAATAGGGAGTAGGGATGTTTTGGGTATTCTTTTTTATTTTTATTTTGAATCTTATCTTTATTGTTTATGGAGCAATGAAAATATTCAAACATCGATTGTAATGATGAATGCTCAGCTATATGATGATACTGTGAACCATTAATTGTCTATTTTGGATGATTATATGGCATGTGAATATATCACAATAAATTGCATTAAAAAAAAAAGAGTGACCCTGAGCCTGATTGGTCAAGGAGCCCTTGAAGGAACCTATGGCCATTTCATAAAATAGTGGCAGCTCAGGTGGAAGCCTGACTTGAGTGACTGCCTAGGACAACCCTGTGCTTTCCAAAGGGATGAGAGACTAGATACCTGGTCCAGCTTGTCCATCAAGGAGTGTTAAAGAGTTAAAAAGACCTCATGAGAAAGGCCACCACTCTTCACATTGGAGGTTGGAGTAAGAGCTTTAAGAGTCAGCCATGCTCCAAAATCCCTTTAGCTATATCAGAGCTTTTGTTTTATCATCTGCAAACTGGAAATAATGATTCCTACTTCATAGCATTATGGGCAGATTAAATGAACATGGATATATAAAGGGCCCAGGTGACATTTGGGTCATGATGCGCTCTAAATAAATGATGACTAAAAAAAAGAAGAGGAAGACAAAAGGTGAAAACGTAGAAGAGGAGGTGGTGGTAGAGGAGGAGAATTAGGGAAAGAGCATAGGGTAGGAGAAGGAGAAGGATTTTCTGGGAATCATTTCAGAAGCTACCTCAAATGGAATCATCTACTGAGACCTCATATAAATTATTGTGGTTGCTGTAGACCATGGAAGATGAGTGCAAAAGGTATTTGGGATGTACCAACAGGGGTTAAAAAAAAAAGCAATAGAATACAGAGTCACTGGAAGCAACAGGGAGAGGTATGAACTAAGGTCACTTAGGAGCAAAAATCCAGCCTTCTATCCTAGGGTGAAACTCTCTTCACATCTGGGATATGTATAGTGATCATTGATTTAAATGTATCACTGAATGAGGAGCAAGACTAATAATTTTACCAGGAAATCTGGAGGAAATGATGGTTCAGAGATCAGAGTTTTTGCTCAAGCCAATTACACACATACTAAACAGTTATCTGGTCTTCAGATGTCCAGGGAAAACAAGCATTTCAAAGCCAGCTCCAACTTTTCTCAAGAGTAATATTTAGCAAGATCAATATTTTCCAATGTTTGTTCTGAGAAACTTTGTCCTCCTAGATGCTTCACAACCAAAAAAGACTCCAAGATCAACTAAGTGAGAAAATGTTGAATAACGCAACCATAAAATAGGTCCCATTTATTAAGTGTTTTCTTTGTGCTGGATACCAAGACACAATGTCTGATACTACACACATTGTATTATTTAATTATCAAACTCTATAAGGTTTATAGGTAAGAAAATCAAGGCTTATAAAAGTTAGGAATGTATCCAAATTCACATATCTACTAGGTGTCAGAGAAAGAATTGGAACCCTGGTGTATCAGACTCCGTGCACCAAACTCAAATACTTTATTGTAGGATCACAGGTTTATTAGCAATAAAAATCCCTGAGATGTCCTGAAACACAAAATCTTATGGAGATTTGTTTAAATTTGCCAGTCTTATTTGACTATGGGAGATGTGTTTCATGAGCTTTCTTTGAACAACTTTGCTAAACTAGTTTTTCAGTAGTCCATTTTAGGAGATGCTGAATAAGTGATTTCTAAAGCCTTTTCTAGCTCTTACCTTCTCTAATTCCAGGACATCTCCCCCTGTTCTCTACTCAATGACTTTCAGTTCATTTGAACAGTTGAGTTACAAGTCCCTAAACATGGTTTAGGCCTCACCTCATTCCTTGTGTGCGGAACACTCTCCATCTTTCTCTTACCTGAATCTTACCAATACCTTTCAATACTCATTAAATTCCATCTCATCTCTGAAGACTTTTTATGACTGCCATCAAATATATCAGATTTCGGGCCATGGGGGCTCAACAGGTAGAGTTCTCGGCTGCCATTCCAGAGACCCGGGTTCGTTTCCTGGTGCCTGACCATGCAAAAAAAAATATATGTATATATCAGATTTCATCTTCCTTAGATATTCTATGGCATTAGGTTGGGGAATTTTTGAATACTTACATACAAAAGAGATGCTATCTGGTGTTTGTTAAGAATTGTCTTTCCCTAGTAGTCACTTCCCCCTATTTCTCCCTGTGTGCAGATCTTGAGTATAAAGCAAAAGCTATAATTCAAAATTCTAAGCCCATGGTCTTTTTATTACACAACAGCAGGCACTGCCTTAGACCACCAGCTGTCTCTTCATATGTATGTCTGCCTCCTGATCTACACTAAGATTTCCTTCATGGCAGGAAGGAAATCTTTCTGCCCCTGATCCACTTATAGAAATTTTAGTTCAAAACTCAATCGAATTCCAGCTCTTCCATTTATGAGCTGTATTCTTAAACACATAATTTTGTCTCTCAGTTCCATTATCTTTAAAGTAGGGGCAATAAATTTACCCAATTCATTGGATTTGTGCAAAAATGAAATTAATTCATATAAATAAAGTAGGCTTAGCAGAATGCCTCACAACTTTTATGCTTTGCAAATGTTGGATTTATTATTGTTTGTGTTGTTTTAAATTGATCACTTACCATGTTCCAGATATTTTACTAAACCATGAAACCAAATGAATATGACACTGTCCCTGACCTTGGCAAGTGTGTGTTTGGTGAGGTCTAGAGAAAGAAGAGAAAAAGTGCAAGGAAGATGAATAGGCATGGCCAACTCTCTCCAAGGAGAGAAGTAGAGGATCATAGAGAAGGTAGTGATCTTACTGAAACTGAAGCAGGCTAGAGCAGGGAACCTGAGAGGGGAGAGAAGATGCTGTAAAAAGTCCTTGAGCCAGGAGGGTTAATGAATGTCAGAACAGGAGTTCCTGTTCTTCACAGACAACCTGCCTGGAGCTACCCACCTAAGAAAGCACCTGACCACAGCCGACCCACCCAAATGACTTTCTACTACCAGGCACCACCCTGAAGAAAAGAGATGGTAGAAAAAAAGAGCCCTGAACAAGGAAGGAGGAGGGAGGATAAGTAAAGCTAAGCAATAAAAGCAGATTGACCCAATGTTACACACCTCTCGCTTCTCACCTCTTCCTTTGCGAGACTGCCCGCATACTCTTCTTGCATGTGTACTTAATAAACTTTGATCTGTGCTGTGCCCTTGAATTCTTTCTTGCAGCACAACCAAGAATCTAGGAATTCAACGCCAGCAGCAAAACCTGAAGGACAAACTAGAGGTAGAAGGCCACTTCAGGCAGAGAGAACAGCTCTTGCAGGGACCCGGATATGTGATATCACTTGGTGCACTGGGGAACAAAAAGTCAGTCCCAGTGACTAAAACCTGATATGGGAGGAGTGGGAGGTGACCTGGGAAACTAGATGGGCTACATAATTGTACATGTCCATTGAAGACACTTAAACTTGATCTCATTGACAATGGAGTAGGAGGGGTGGGTCATTGAAGCATTTGATACAGTAGAGAAATATGATCAGATTCATATTATAAATGTAATTCTGGTTATGTTATAGAGATCAGTGGAAAGCAAGACTAAAGTTAGGGAAGAGTTAGGTAAAATACAAAGAGGCTCAAAATTGGCAAAGGGCAGTCTGTTAAACACAAAACTATAGACTGGAGGAAAAACTGATCTGAGTGACTCAATATGAATTCACTGATTATTTTTTAAATGTAAATAATGAAACTATATTTTAATATAGAATCATTACATTAAATACATTTTATTTAGTACAAAATAAATATGCAGTTGTTCACCTTTTATATTGCCTAGAATTCAAAACAGCAAATGTGAAGACAAAGAGGAGAAGAAGATAGTATAATATGTCAATGAACTTCATGGATTAAAAAGCATGTTTGCACCTTTGGGCTTAATATTTTCATTTCCAGACATCTCTCTTGAGGAAATAATATGAAATACAGCAATATTTACCAGAATAAAAAATTACAAATATTTATTTCCAACAAAGAGGGATTCGCTAAATACTCAATTATAGCATATCAATGTAATCTAACTGTTTTAGTTTGCTAAAGCTGCCAGAAGGCAACACCAGAGATGGATCGGCCCTTAATAAGTTAATTTAGTTAAAAATTTATAGTTCTTCAGAGAACAGCCAGCTAGCTTTCGTTTGGGTTTCTCTGTCACATGGGAAGGCACACAGCGACACCCGTTGGCCCTCTCTCCCAGCGTCTGGGTTCCAGCGGCCGTCCCCAGGGGCGATTCCCTCCACAAGCCCAGGTGTCTGAGCTGAGTTGTGAGTGCTGAGATGAGGGATGCTGAGCTGCTGAGCTCTCTTCTGACCTCTCTCTTTTAGGCTTCCAGCCTATTAAATTAAACCTCACTGATTGTGGAAGGCACTCCCCTTAGCCGACCACAAATGTAATCAGCTATAGACGAATTTCACGTGCTGGTGATTTAAGTCCACAGAAAGAGAACAACGGGGCATCATCGTGGCACCAGGTTGACACCTGAACCTAACTACCACACTAACGTTATGAAGTCTTTCAAAAAGTTATAATCGCTATGCGCTTTCAAAAGGGTTGCCAGAAAAAAAATACTTGTATTTCATTGAATTTAATTTCAGATGTGGAATAATTTATTTTAGTAAAAGTTTGCCCCAAATATTTCATGGCATGTATGATTTTAGAAAGTTGTTTATTGTTTACATGACTTAAATGTAACTGGGAGTTTTCTATTTTTATTTGCTAATATGATAACTCTAGTTTTAAAATGCCTGAAAAAATACAGTTTACACGGTTTAAATATTTAAGATAAAATATACATAAAGTGATTTCAATTATCAGAAAAATGTACACCTTAAAAAGAGAATGTAAAAAATATGCCAAGATGCAATTAGTGATTATTAGTTGTCATGGGGTTTCATTATACATAATAGTTTTTTAAATTTTAGGCATGTTTTTTATCTTTATACTTTCTGCAATGAATATAAATTATTTTCATAATAAAAAAAATTTGCTTATTTGCATTCTACGTTCATGCATTATTCTGTTCCATTTTAACTTTTGACAGGGTGGACTAAAGTACTAAGTACTAAGGCCCAAAGACGTCACAAGTAAACCCCAGCTTCTATGTAATAAAACAACTATGATTCAATCCTCAGATTAAATATTGCCCCATTAGTAAGGACTTTTCCATCCCCCTTATCTCAGTTCTTCTCCATCACCATCAATCTCCAGAACCTTTCCATTATCCCAGAGCAAACTGGTTTCCTCTTTACTGCTTAGCAGGCTTCAGTACAGATTTGATGAATGAAAGAAAGAACAAATGAGTAAAAGAGAGAAATCAAACTAGGGCTATTAGATGGCATTTCTCATTAGGATTAACCTGGTATATATTTAGGTCCCAGTTGCATAACTTAGTGGATTGTGCTTTGACAGGTACCAAAGGAGAAATGTATACGCCATAAAAATGCATATAAAGAAAAATAAGGATCAATAAAAAGATATGTTTTTAGAGAAACTTTAGTGGACTCAGGAGTCTGGAAAGACCTTTGGAAAATAATAAAACTGAAGAAAAGTTTACAAAGTTTCTTATGCCTTCCTGATGCTCTTCCCAGATGGATGTCAATCACTCTACAGTTTTTTTTTTCTGTGGGACCTTCATGTCCATGAAGATGACAGCATCTTTATAATAGAATGTTTTGCTTAAAACAGATTTACTTTTCATTTCACTGTATTTTCCATGCTCTCAGGATAGAATTAAGTGTTTAAAAACAAAACAAAACAATCAATCAACAAAACCACTGTCTTTTCCTGCCTGATTCTAAGCACTGTTGGAAGCCTATTGAAAAGCGGATACAATGTAGATATGTGGCATGCTTTCCTTTCCCCACAGCTTTTCTTTATGCCTTCTTTCTCTCCCCTTCATTATTTTTTTTGAAGTCTTGATGACTGAACAATGAAGCCACAGGATCATTTGTTAAAGGCTTAAATTAGATACTGTCAATGGAAAAATATCAAACTAAGCTGCAAGGCAACAAAGCCATTGATTTGGGATTTTTAGAATTGGAGCACAGATTCAGGTAGTAACCCAAATTGTGGGCCATCTTGGCACCACCTGGAAAGGGTTTTTAAATAAAGAATTCTATAATTCGATTCCCGGTGCTTAGCCATGTGAAAAAAAAAAAACAGATTACATAAGTTGTTTGTGGTTGGAAGATATTTGTTGGTTGCTCCAAATGACCTTCCATTGAGATAGTTGACTGAGTTCTTTATCTTGTGGCTTGTTTATGGTGTCCAGACATCCTTAGGGTTTGAGGAACACTGATGCCTGAGGTTTTGTATACTTCAGTAGTTTGTGATATCTGGCTGAGATTTCATAAGAGTATTCTCCAGAATAACCTCCCACTCTTAGCCACAGTACTCTTTCATTTTTAAAGCTCTTAGCCACAGTAACTCTTTCATTCTATTTTTTTTTTTTAATAGTACACACCAGTGGCCTCTCTCCCTTCCTCTCCTCTCCAGTACCCATCCATTTCTGCCCTGCCTGTCTCATTTTTCTTCTCCTTTTTTTTCCTTTTATCATCACTTTATCCCACTTGATTAAAGCTTAGTTTGTTTCACTTCTTCATTTTCAGTGAATTAACAACTAGCAAATCATTACGATTACTGAATCATTACACAGATGTTTTTCTTTCTGTTTTGTAGAATAGGCAGAAGTTTATACCTGAAGTTACTGAAACTCAACTAGTCTCACCCTTATGTATACTTACTATTATAAATGGTCATTCTAGCCTGGTCTCAGCCTTGTATATGTTTATTATTGTAATGGTTATTCCATCCTAGTCTCAGCCCTGTTTGTACTTGATAGTATAAAGGTTACAACTCCATCTCCTCTTGCTTGAATCCCTCAAAACCCTGAATTCCTTAGTTCAAGGAGACAGCTTTTAGGGTCCAAAGGATTTATGCTCTCCTTCACGTGAAGCATGAACTCCTTCTTTCTTTGAAACCCCAGTGTCATAGATTGGCTGTCGTGGCAGAGAACCCCACATTTGTTCGGTATCAAGTACATTGCTTCTTTTGCTTTCATTGAGAAAGTTTTCTTACCTTTGTCCCCAAGAAGCTTTTATTCTAATTCACTAAGGTACTTCCACATGAAGAGGTAAGCTAAATGGTCCTCAGTGCTTCTAAATTTCTACAGATTTAAGTCACTCACTGTACCCAGAAACAAAAGACAAGGTATTTTATGAAAGGTTCCTGAGCATATACTAAAATGCGATTATATTGTTTGCTTTGAAATTCTTTGTTTGTAATTTATAAATTATGAGATAAAAGGCAAAATTAAAATCTATCAAATACCCTCTGGATTAAACAACTAAATGATACTCCTATATTGAATGAATTGGACAGCCGAAGAGCCAAAGTAAGTGCAGGACTTGCATTTTAGTTTCCTGGGCTGCTCAGGCAAATACCAGGATATGATTTGGCTTTACCAATGGGAATTTATTAGCTCATGATTTGAGGGAAGGAGAATGCCCAAATCAAGTTACCATCAAGGTGATGCTTTCTTCCAGAAGACTGTGGCATTCTAGGGCTGGCTGCCAGTGATGCTTGGTCCTTAGCTTGTCACATGGCAAAACAAATGGCAGTGTCGACTGGTCTCTCTGTTCTCTTCCAGGTTCAGCTTCTTGCCTCCTGTGGCTTTCTCTCTGTGTCTGAATTTCATTCTCTTATAAAGAACTCCAGTGATAGCATTAAGACCCATCCTGATTAAGGTGGCACACACCTTGACTGAAATAACCTCATCAAACTGTCCTACTTACAATGGGATTACACCCATAGCAATGGATTCAAATTAGGAACATGTTTTTCTGGAGTACATACTGCTTCAAACCACCATAACTTGAAAAAACATGCAGGTATTCAAATGTATTTTGTTTAAAGAAATTTGTTTTTCTCCATTCCACGTACACCTTGAGTTTTTGTGATATAGAACATCAGGAATGATATTGAGTACTAAGCTCAAAGTATTTTCATTTTTCAAGAATAATACTTCAAAATGTCATTTCAATTATGTGTGCCATATTGATACTTTTATATCTTTATGACACATAATTAATCTTTCATGTCTTCATACCTTTGTACATATTTTGTCCATGTCAAATGCTTCCCCCACTGATTTTGTTTCCACTTCCAACTTGTAGATTCATAAGTTCACCATCCTCTTCCCAAAGCTAAATTTCTAGCCTGTGGTTTCTCTTTTTAGTAATAAGAAATAATGTTCACTGTGAACATTTTCAATGGCACCTAAGAGGCTCAGTTGAAAAGTAAAAATTTTGTCTCTTCTTAAATCCCATTCCCACACCTGAGAAATAAGAATATAACATGAAGTTTTGTGTGTACCCTTTCAAAAGTTTTTTATGTGATTAAAAGCAATTAAAATGCAAAACTCTTCCAGTGTTTATTATAAACATAAGATGTGGTCCCCAATCAGCATGTGTAGATCCATCTTCCTGGTTCTGACTGACTGTGGTGCTTTGCGTTGCATAAAATATCACAATCCATGTGATTTATCCAAACACTCCCCTACTGATGGATAGTTTGACTGTTGCAGGCTTTTGCCATCCTCACAAACTATAGTGAACATCTTCATACATTTTCTTTTACATATTTTGAGGAAATACCCACATTACAAATCTGTAAAAATGGAATCGCTGTATCAAAGGGTGTATGCATATTTTACTTTGGAAATTATTGCCCAAATAGGTTTCCATATTAGTTTGCACTTCTCATGTAATATTGTAACTCATACTTCCTATGTCATTGATTAGAAATTACACTGTTAATAACTAAATAACATTATCTCATAGATACATCCCTTAATTGATGTAACCATATAGTGGTTGAATCTGAAGTTCCCACTATTTGAAAAATATGTTTTCTTGTTGAAGTCTTCTTATTTATATGCTTACACATTTCATTGTGTGTACTGAGATAGACCTAATAGAGATGATTATTAGCTCTCAATTTGAAGCCTGGAATTTTACATATTTATTTTGGAATGTACCATGCTATTGTTGTCATAAAAGAAGTCAAAATTTAATGAACTTATGAATATTTTTAAGGAAGCACAGAATTATACCTGAATAGAGGTCCAGAAAGTTCTTTTTTCTTGGGGGACAGGGGTAGAAAGAAATATACAATACACACTCACAATTATAATTGAAATTCATTATACTCATCACATTTTAAGCTACACATAAGCTTCCTTTGAAGGAGGCAATATTCTTCTTTATAGAAATTGACTGGCCCAAGCAGAGGAAAAAAAACTATAGACACTAATATGTAGGATTCCTCAGCAAAACATTTGGAACTTGCATCCTGGCCATCTTTATCAGGGTTTATCAACAGTGGCATTATTGGCATTTTGGGTCACTTAATTCTTTTTTGTGGGATGTTATTGCTACCCTGTGTGTGATAGGGTATTCAACAGTATCCTTGGCCTCTGCCCACTAGATGCCAGTAGTACCCTCCACCCAGTCATGACAATCAAAAATGTCCTCAACTCATTGCCACTTGCCCCACAGGGATAAAATCACCTCCCAGCCTTCAAAGTCACCGACAAGAACTGTTCTCCAATGATGCTCACCTAAACCTACCTAGGTTCACAGAGGTTTAACTCTTTAGTGAGACATGCTTAAGAGTGGATGGACAACAAAGAACAAGAGACTTGTGGACAATTCCAGCATTAAAGACAAAGATCAAAATGAGCAAACAGAATAATAAAAAGAAAGCAGAGAAAACAAAAGCAATTTGGTAGCTGAAAAAAAGTTTGAATTATACAATTATTAATATCTTCAGAGAGATAAGTTTAGATACAGTGGCATGAAATAATGACAGGCTCTTTTAAAAAATGAAAGAATAAGAAAGACCTCTTAATTATGAAAATTATGATGGCTAAAATAAGAATTAATAGGAGGCCTTAGAGGTAAAATGGAAAATACTGTCAGAAAATCAAACAAAAGGGCAAATAAATAGAAAATGGAGTTAAAAAGATATAATTTGGGAAATAAAAAATTTAGAGAAGGGAAATTATCAAGGAAATAATATTTAAAAAATGTCCTGCACACCTCAGCTACGAACAGTATTTAAATATTTGTAATAATTAAAACACTGACTACTGGCTAGCTAGAAAATCATGATATGATTACGAATGGCAGGGGTATAAGAAGGAATATATCAGTGGTTTTTGAATGAGTTAAACCTCCCTCTTTCATAATAGAAAATGTCAAAAGAAAAAATCAAGACATGGTAGTGTCAGCATAATTTGGAATTTTAAATGTATATGCAAATGCCAAATGATAGTTAATATAGTTATATATTATAACTATATCTGCTAATATAGTTAAAAGCAGATAATATAGGGAGTCTGGAGGGTAGAAGAGAGAGCTACTCTCCTGTACAATGAGCTTTAGTGTTTGTTTACATGTTTAATTCTGCACAGCACAAATTGAATTACAAAATAAAGCAATTCTGGGCAACCACAACAAAAAGTCTCCAGGGTGCTAGTGAAATATGTGAAGTGTGATTTTTGGACCTCTGTTTCAGACTTACTAAGTAAGAATTTCTGGCACTGGAGCCCAAGAATTAGCATTTTTATTAATAATAACTGCCCAATGTTGCTTATGTAAATTTATGGGTAGAAATCACAATATATGATATTCAATGGTTACAGTCTCAGGATATGATTACAAAAACAACATCAAAATAATTTATGGTCCAGTATGGAATATGGTCAATACACATTTTCACATGGAGGTGTGTGATTCTATATACATACACATATACATGATATCTATATATACACATACATTGAAAATAGTGAAAACAACATAGAAAAAGTAGATTCTTTATATGGTTGACCATCATCATTGGAAAACTACCAGCAGATCAAATATTAAGGACTATGTTTTCATAAAAATTCACCTGCTGGGTGCTTAGTTTTGTTCTATGTTTAGTACAGCACGTAAATCTTCAGTCTCATACTGTGGATAGTTGTATCATAAATATAAATTCTCTGCCTAGGGGATATTTGACCGATCTGTCTTTAAAAACAAGAGGTTCATTAAAAACATAATACTTGTATTTGCTGAATGTTAGTGAATCCCTCCTGTAGTCAATTCTCTATTTGTTATGGAAAAAAATCATAAGTTACTTCTGCACAGGACTCAGCAGGTGATGTGGAGTCCAGCTGATGCCATGGTAAATGAGAAAGACTGTGAAAGGAGGAGTCATGTAGCTCACACTCCATGACTGATGACATTGAGGAGCAGACAAGTCCCTAGATACCCTGAAATCTGGTCTTCAAACTTGTCTAGGTTATAGAGAGTTAATATATCCTATTTTGCAGTTCAACAATAAACAAGTAAATTAGGTAAAAGATTAAATGCTGCTAAAATTATTTTTAATTAATCTCTGTAAAAAGCCTGGAATTTAAAATAAAAGATTGAAGTTTAAAATATGGGTAAAAGTACATAAAATAACAATTTTGGTGGGAAAAATCACTGAAGGGAATATTGCTATATATAAAAATATATAATAATTGCAAGGTCAGGATTATTTGGACTCCAAAACCAGACAAAGAAAGTACAAAATAAATAAACCTCAAAGCTACAGCATAATATTTTTCAAAGACTTAGATGTAAAAATCCTCCACAAAATATTAGCAGGCTGAACCAAACAATATATGAAAAGAATTGCACTGCATGACCAAGTAGGATGTATTCCAGGTATTTGTAAAGAAATCAATGTAATACCACATATCAGCAAGCTAAAGAAGAAAAATCTTATGACTATATCAACTGACACAGAAAAGCTTTGGACAATATCCAATACTCATTTATAATAAAATTTTTCAACAATTAGAAAAGAAGGGAATGACCTCAATTTGATAAGGAGCACCTACAAAAAACTTACAGGTGACATCATATTTAATGATGAAAGATTGAATGCTTACACCAAAGTTTAGGAACATGAGAAGAATGTCCACTTTCAACACCCTTATTCAACATGGTGCTGGAAATTCTTGCCTCTGCAATAAGACAAGAAAAAGAAATAAAAAACATCCATATTGGAAAAGAAGAAATAAAGGTATCTCTATTTGTAAATTCCACAGTTATCTATGTAAAAAATCCCAAGGAATCTAAAAAAAAAAAAGTCTAGAACTAATAAATGAGTTTAACAAGGTCACAGGATACAAAATTAACACACAAAAATCAATCATAATTCTATATACAGTGACCATACAGAAATTGAAATTTAAAACACAATGCCATTTATAATTGTCCCAAAGAAGTGAAACACTTAGATATACACTTTAATAAGGCATGTACAGGATCTTTAAACTGACAATTACAAAACTGATGGAAGAAATCAAGGAAGACCTAAATAAATGAAACAGTGTAAAAGATTCATAAGCTGGAAGACTCAGTGTAACAATAAAGTTGAATATTCTCTCTAAATTGGTCTATAGGCTTATTGAAGTTCCTATTAAAATCCCAGCAAAGTTTTTGTTTTCAGACATAGACAAGTTTATTCTGAATTTTATATGGAAAGGGACAGGCTTTAAAAGGGTTAAAGCAATCTTGATAAAGAAAATTGATGTGAGGGGAATCATTCTATTGATATGAAGTCTTACAATATAGCTATAGTAATCACAAGTATGGAATTGGCAGAGGGGAAGACACACAGATTAATACATAATAGGGGACCCAAAATAGACACACAAATAAGCAAAAATGCTTTGTGGTTTTTTTTTTTTTTTTTTGTATTCTGTATGGCAGGGTCACATTTCATTCTTCTCCCATATGAGTATCCCATTATTGCAGCACCATTTTGTTAAATTTTTATTTGTTTTTTGTTTGTTTGTTTGCTTGTTTGTTTGTTTTGGGAAGTACATGGGCAGGGAATCAAATCTGGGTCTCCCATATGACAAGCAAGAATTCTACCACTGAACTACCCATGTATCCCCCCACACAACTGTTTTTTGATGAGAGCAAGTCAGTGGGGGAAAGATACCCTTTTTCAACAAATGGTATCATCCACAGGCAAAAAAATTAAATCTTGAACTAAACCTCACACTTTAGATAAAAATCAATTCTAAATAGATCACTGAGTTAAATGTAAGTCATAAAACTATAAAACTTTTGGAAAAAAAAATTAGAAAATTTTTAGTACCTAGTACTAGAAAAAAGTTTTTATACTTGACACCAAAAGTGAAAAACATAAACATTGATAAATTTGACCTCATCAAAATTAAAAAAAAAAATCAATGGAGGAAGATAAAAAAAGAAGCTGAAGACTAGGAGAAAATATTTGAAGTCACATATCCAACAAAGAACTAGTATCTAGATTGTATAAAGGACTCATGAAAGTCAATAGTAAAAATAAAATAAAACAAAACAATCCAATTTTAAAATGAACAAAATGCATGAAGAGATGTTTCATCTAAGAATGTACACATATGGTAAATAAGCAACTGAAAATATGCTCAACAGTCATCAGAGAAATGTAAACTAAAACACAGTGAGAGTGTGCATGGGTGGTTCAGTGGTAGAATGCTCGTCTTCCATATGGAAGACCAGGGTTCGATTCCTGGACCATGCACCTCCCCTCCAAAAAAAAACATCCACAATGAGGAAATGTGTATTTTGTTGTCATTGGGTGGAGTGTTCTCAACTGTACATGGAATATTCTCCTGGATAGACCATCTTACACCACAAAATCTGTCAGTGAATTTTAAAAGATTGAAATCAGACAAACTATTTTCTCTGACCACAGTGGAATGAAATAGTGAATCAAATATGTGAAAGTTAAAAAACATGCTCTAACCAATGCATCAAAGAAGTTAGTGAAAGCTTGCAGGTGAATGGAAATGAAAACAAAACATACCAAAATCAATGCAATGAAGCAAAAGCAGGGCTCAGAGGGAAATTTATAGCTATGCCTACATTAAAGAAGAACGATCTGAAATTGATAACCTAACATATTAATGGACTGGAAAACGAAGAGCAAATCCTAAGCCAGCAGAAGGAAGGAAATAAAGTTCACAGTAGAGAAAAGTGGAATAGGAAAACTATCAATGAAACAAAAAAATTGGCTCTTTAAAAAGATCATTGGGGGAAAACGGGCAAAAAGTATTCGAGGAATCTCTATGTTTCTTTCAAGCTGCATATAAGTCTACATTTACCTCAATACAAATGTCAATTAAAATCAACAACAATAGTTTAAAATTATCTTAAAAAGATAAACCATAAATATAAAGTTTAAAACATGTGTCTGAACTTGTAAGTTATCAGATGTGGCAGATGGTATTTTACATGCTTCTCAACAAAAACATAATTTTGAACACAGAAAACACACATGCATGCAAACCAAAAATAATTATTAAAATGCGTGATGAAGTAACTTAACCAGTTAAGTCACCTAGCTTACTTAGGATACATGAAGCAGTTGACTAGCCTGGCAGAACATTCATAAAACAAAATATGATTCCAGAGATCACTTCTCTGGGCTTCAGTTTCCTCATCTATAAAATAAGGACTTATAGCGAGTGCAGGATAGTCCAATATAGTACAAACCTCAAAAGGGAGTCAATTTGGAATTTTAATTTTCTAAAGGTCACCTTGAAAGAAGCCAAAAGAAACAGATGAAATGAATTTTAATAACTCAGTAGATCGGGCGGGCCACAGTGGCTCAGCAGGCAGGAATGCTTGCCTGCGATGCCAGAGGACCCGGGTTCGATTCCCAGTGCCTGCCCATGTAAAAAAATAAAAAAATAAAGATTATTAAAAAAATAAATAAATAAAATAAATTAATAACTCAGTAGATCCAAAATATTATCATTTCAACATGTAAGCGTGTTGAAAATTAATACAATACTTTCGATATTTTTTAAATACAAAATTTCAGTGTATATTTTCCACTTACACATCATGCTTAACTTGGACTGAACATTTCAAATGCTCAAGAGCCAGATGAGGCTCCTGGCTACCATGTGGCACAGATCTAGATGACTTCTGAGATTCCCTTTCTCACTTTAAAAATTTTAAGTTCTAAAAAATATAAATATTTAGCAGTCTGAAATGCAATAATTACCATTACTCTCCCCTACTCCAAATCATATTGATGTCTCAACTGCACATTTTGTATTTAAAGTAATTGAATTATCCAAGATAATGTCAAGGAGTCATTGCAAATCTACTTTCACCATCCTCTGGGTATGGGACATAGAATCTTTGACATATTTGTTAATTTTGATTTTTCCTTGTGGTTTGTGTCATTCAGGAGGGAAGCTCAGATGAAAGGGCAGTGGATAAAAGATGGGGGCAGTGCAGGTGAGAGGGGCAGGTAAGTTCTTTAGGAGCATACTCTTTCCTTCACTCCATTTCTCCCTGCAGTTGGACATTCTCCCTCACCCTTTCCTTGGGACAGAACAGGGTGAGCACGAGACCCCACTGTGCTGTTGCGTCCCCTGTTTGGAAGTGAGAGCTGCAGCCTGAAACTCAGCCCAAAGCTCTTCAGCTGCAGCTGGAAGGTTTCCAGCAAGAAAGGAACCCAGAGTAAACAGTCTTTTGTGTTCTCTTGAGTCCCTTTGCCGCCTGGGAGGATCATTTAAACACCAGCCCATCTCACTCTTCTGCTATTGGTCCCTTAGCAAAGTCTGATCTAATGTGAAGAATAGAAGTTGTTGATTTTTATTCTTCTGCCCACAAGATGCCTTCAGTAAAATATCAAATGAGTTTTCTTTACACACTTCACTTTCTCCTTTTGTGAATGAAGAGAAATTCACAATTACTACTATTTACTGGATACTGACTATGTGCTAGGATTAATACTGAATGTATCATAATTGTTAACTCATTGGCATTTCAGGATAACCCCATGGGTTAGGTAGAAAAGGACAGAGAGAGAATTCAAACTTTGGTTTCATCATGAATTACAATCATCCCTGTGCCACTTTCCTAAATTGGAAGAACACTCTAAGGGCTACTGAGGGACTATGTAGTGTTTATCAGGGGAAAATGGAGAGCTTAGGTGATGCTTCCCAGGTGGTGGCCAAAATCATTATTTGCAGTCTCCAGCTCTGCTTTTAATGTCAGCCAGCCAAGAGCATTGCTGTTGGCCTTGAAGGATCCCTTCTACTCCACACTCTTGGTGTACGGGAATAAGAGTTCACCTTACATTTCAGTACCTTCCAGGGAAATCTGACTGTTCACTATTTTTCCTTGAAGCTAAATGAAGGCAATGGGACCATCAGTGATTTGAAATATATTTCTCCAACTGATAGGTTTCTAGAACCCTTTTAGGATTTAGTTTATATCACTCTCTTGAGGAACTTTTAGAAATGGCAAAGCTGTGGCTTCAGTCCTCTGATCCCACAGGGAAATAGGCAAAGAGAAATATGTGGCTTTGGTCTTTGATTACATGAATCCTGGTATTGCCAGGATAGAGGAAGGAGATTTTGGTGAGTAAATCTCCCATAAGGAGAATGCAATTATGCACCAATGAAGAGCCAGACTGCTTGAATGGAGTGGCAGATATAACTTAGCACAGTGTAGCATCTCCTGCAGCTAGCTGCTTCTCTCATGCAATTCTGTGGCTCCTTGAAGGAGTTCTTTGAAAAACCTTTAGGCGGCGCTCTGAAAGGCAATGTTGTATACTGCCCTGATATTTCAGTACTGAGCTTTACAGCTACTACTGGGAGACCTTGGTATTTTTCCAGCAGTGAGAGGAAATAAGAAGCACCTGTTCTCCCCAAAGCAGCAGTCACTCTAAAGTCAATTCTTATAGGAACCAGAGCTGGCAGGGACAACTGCTAAGTTACCTCATTAAGAGTCTCCAGAGAGACACTGGGAGCCCCTGACATGGAAGATACTGGTGCAGAAGAAAGATGGCAGTGGGAGAAGATTTGCAAGTATCATGATCAAAAGACTTCACTGTGGAAGAATATAATCTTCCCTAGAAGAGGAGGGGGTCATCCTCCACTGTCTGCTTCAAAGAGAGCAGAAGGGCCTGTTATTCTTTTGTCTGGAAATTGAAAATTACTTTTGTCATAGAACACAAAGGGATGAAGGACATTTTGCAACTTGGGCTAGGAGCTGAAGCTAGTTTAGGTTAGATTGAGAGAAAAGATGTGTTGCAAGATATAAATGTAGGATCACTAATTAGTTGTCAACCATCACGTATAATTGAAATGATTTATTTTTATAATTTTAGTAGGAACATTAAACATTATCATTTTTTGCTTTAAGTTTTCCGTGCAAAATCTACCCGCTTAAAAACAACAACAAATATATATTGTTGGATAGAAGTCTTCTGATAATACCAGCATATGACAAAAGGTTTTATAAATGCCTACTTAAGTCTTTTAGTTGTTTCCCATTTATGTTTTAACTCATTGTTTTCATTGCTATTTCCCAGACAGATCTGATGTAAACTCCTTAAACAAATGCCAAGTTTGTCACATTTATCCCTCATTTCTAGAGAAATTTCTTGGTGAATTGGCACACATCTACAAAACTGACTCCTGAATTATTGCCAAATTGTGATGGATCACTGGGCTTGAAAGGCAGTGTGAAATAATGGGAAAGAACACAATTGTGAAGTCAGACAGGCCCATTGCGGGAGTCCCAGCTCTGCCATTCACCACTTTGCTCCATTTTCATTTCTTCCAACCTATTTCAAGCCACCATCTTTTCTCCCCTGGGCTATACAATAGCATTCTATCTAACTCACCTCTCTGCTTTCACACGGATGCTCACCCGGTGTAATCCATTATCTCTATCAGCACTAGTGTTTTACTTCTGAAACGGACGCAACATTATATTTATAAACCCCAGGCTTAAACCCTCCCAATGATTTTCAATTATACTTCGAATAATAAAGTTCAAAATCCTTCCTATGGTTCTACATAATCTGTTCATATCTAGCTCTCTGGCCTCTTCTGTTAATACTCTCCCCTTTGTTTCTCCACTACCTCCCACTGACCTCCTGGAGTTCCTCAACTCAACAGTTCATTCCAAACAGAGCCCTTAGACTTTATCTTCTTCACTCTGCCTAAAATATTCTTGTCTCAATCTTTATGTCAGCCTCATTCTCATCCTCCTGAGATTCCTGTAGTTACCCTCCCCTCCAATCCGATTACTCTGTTTTATTTCCATCACACCACTTAATATTATTGAAAATGAAACCATTAGTCACTTCTTTGTTATGTAACTTTCTTCACTGAAATAAGTGCGCTCCTGGAGCAAGAATTGTGTCTGTATTTTCCACCTCTATTTAACCAGTGTTTAAACAAAGCCCCACACTTAGGAAGGGCTAAATAAATATTTCAGAATAAATGAATGAAGGATTTACGACCTGGCAAAACTGCATCACTATGAACAGTTGTGATTTTGCATGTGGCTTTTTAATTTATTTCACAAGCATTCATTAAGTGTCTACAACATACAGGGGACGATGTAATACCTCTGAGAAGCTAGGTGACTATCCTGTAGCCAAAGCCAGTTCCACTTCTCTGTTGGTAATTCCCTTGATGGCTCAGAGTATTCAAAATAATTAGCCACTCCATTCTCTTGGCTTTTCTGACATAATTTATCTTGAACTTCCTGCCTGTACTTCTTGGTCTCTTTTGCTGTCTCATCCTTCAGTGCAATCACTGAATGTGTGGCTATGGGCATGTGAATCTCTTCCTATCTCCAGCTGTATACGCTGCATGATTAACTTTACCAAGATATTAACCACCAATCACCGGGGCTGACTTTCAGTCTGTGATTTGGACATGAATTCTCCTGAGAATCCAGATTTGAGTATCCAGCAGCCCACTTCACATCTCTACTTGGATGTCTGTACTTGAATCTGAAACTCAGCATTTCCAAAATTGAACTCTGGCTTTTATCCCCAGATGTGCATCATCTCTACTCTTCAAACCACCAACTGCTTAAGCCGAAAGTTTAGCAGCTGCTCTTGATTCCTCTCTGCCATCTGAAACCTAATCCATTCGGAAAATCCTATTGTCACTACCTCCAAAATTTACCCTTAATCCATCATTTCTCTTCCACCTTCACACCCACCATTGTATTTCATCTGATTTTCTGGGGTAACCTCCATACTGATCTCATGCATTCAAGTCGTTCCTATCCCTGATGACCGAGGCAATCTATCCTCAACCCCCACCCCTGTTCTGAGAAAATAAATTAGAGAGTCACAATGCCATGCATAGAACTCCCTTTCGATTCTCAATAAATAAATTCCAAATCCTTTATCATAGGCTACAAATCTCCTATTCTGGTCTCCACCTACTCCTCTGATACATCACTCTCTACTGACTACATAATTTATATGATCTGAGATGCAGCCCTTCTTTCTCATGCCAAGTTTATTGTTGCCCTTGTTCCAGTTATTTCCTCATTAGAAAACTCTTCCTCCTGCTCCTTCTTTCATTCAGATGTCAGTTTAAGCAACACTTCTTTAAGAGAAGCTTCTCTTGACTGTCCATCTGAAGTTGTGGTATGGGCTGCCTGGTACATCATGCATTTTAATGGCCTCAGTAATAATTATCATATGTATATAACTACTTTGCTCTTTATCTCTTTCACTCTATAAGAATGTAGAGTTGGTAAGAGTCAGATTTTTATTTTTCCCACCACAAGGCCGAGCACATCCTAATACAAAAGGATTGTCTACAAAGCTAGTTCCAGACCCATGTCAAGTCTTGAAAAGCCCCCACGGTGCCCCACATAGCCCATTCTGTGGTCTGTCTGTGTAAGTTCAGTCCTTAAACTAAAGATCTATTTTGTTGAATTAAAAAAATCGATGCAAAGTTTTGGTAATGGATGGTGGTGATGGTAGCACAACATTGTGAACACAATTTAACAGCAGCAAATTATATATTTGAATGTTGCTAAAAAGAGAAATTTTAGGTTGCGTGTATATTACTAGAACAAAAATTAAAAAAAAAATCTGTGAAAGTGTACAACACAGTGAACTAAAAATAAATAAATAAATTCAAAAGTCAATTCACCAGGCGGGCTTTCTTTAAGATGCAAATATCACTAGAGGAAGCATGATTCAGCCTTTGACACTTTCTTTACCTGCATTCCTAAGTCAGTTTAGTAAACCAGTTTCCTAGCAAGCTCCTAAAGGAGTGAACCCCTAGGCTACTAACTTTGATCTGAAAGGAGGGAAGGGAATGATCAGGAGAGTAGACATTGCTGGAGAAGAGAGTAGAGTGACATCATGCCTAGGGTCCTTGAACTACAATGACCAAGTACCTGAGTGCAGGGGACAAAAGGATATTAGGGGGAAACAGGAGAAGCAAAACCAATTTTCCCACAATTTCCATATGCTCTTCCCTGGCAATCATTCATTCATTAATCCTTTACAATGAGCACAAGTCCTTATATGATTCCCTGGCATGCTCCCATTCTCAAGAAATATTCCCTGCTGCTCTGACTCTACCTCTCTTATCCATTTCAGAAACACTGAATTCTTGTTTTCCCTATCATTTCTGGCAAGCCCTCTCTCCAGGTCCTCTGCAGGGTACCTTAAGGCTCATTTCCTCACCTCTTTCAAATCTTTGCTCAGATGCCCCATCTGGCTCACCGCACCCACCCTATTTAAAATTATAACCCCTATAAGAACAACAGATTCCCATTGCTCCCATAGCAATTCACTGTTTATTGTCTTGTTTCTTCCACTAAAACATAAACTCCATGAAAGCCAGGGTTTTGAGCTGATTTTCTCACAGCTATCTACCCAGTGCAAGAAGAGTGCAGCGCACAAAGTAGATAATCAATAAACATGCATTCAATAAATGCTCACTGAAAACTTGCTACCAGCAACTCTAACAGATGAGGAAAATCTGACATTTCCATGAGTTGTATGCAGTTGTATAGAGGTAAAGCAAAAATGGGATTGATTTTTCCTCCAAAAAGCTGGGCTGGGAAAATTAACTTACTAAAAAAAACAAAACTATATGTGTCTACCACCACAGTGGTAGTAGATATTTGATAATATCTAGAGACATTTTGGTTGTCACAGTGGGAGAGCAGTGCTACTGGCATCTAGTGAAATAGCACAGGGCAGACCCCCTCGCCTAAGAGTTATCCAGCCCAAAATGTTAGTAGCGCAGAGGTTGAGAAACCTGCACTATCGTATAAATGCTACATCTTTTCTCATTCTGAGTAATGAACTTTCACTTACTTGAAAAGAAGATTCATTATGGCAGAAATTTCATAGTCATTTCCTTTGAATTGTGTGGTTTCTTAAAGATAATATAAAATGTTTTACCCATGGAAGAATGAGGAAGCAACTGTTCGATGAAGCTAGAATTCCTTTTATACTGAAAAAACAAAACAAAACATTGTTTCACTACTTATAGAATAACACAAAATAGTACTTTAAGAGTGAGAATATATGTTGATTTTATGCAAATCTTGAGGCTTTAGAATATATGATCAGCATGAATTACATTACCAAAAGGTTTTTATCTAGACACTTTACATAATTTATTGACAACAATGTTATATTTATCAAAGAAGCCTTATAAATTAAGGAAGCACTAAAATAAAAATATATCCTGACTGCAATCTCATATCTGAGGTTGAAATATAGTGATTTGACACAAGTGCCAAGATTAAAAAAAAAAAACAGTTCTCAAGCTGACATAAGAAAATATTCTTCTACATCATAATGAAAGGGGATAACACTTTACTTTGTATAAAGCATTCATCAGCTAAAAACCATTTTGACATATGTAAAGTATCCTAAATGACTTGCATACTTTGCATATTTATGTGGTTGTTTTTTCATTCATTTCAACTTCCTGGCACATTTATTTCGTGCCTGTTATGTGCCCATTGTGCTCATATCTCTTAGAACCCAGTGAAAAAGATAAGTAAAGGGGCAAAAGACGTGACGTTGGAGGTGGCAGGAAGAGGGAAGTTTTCATAGAGCAAGTCATTTTTAATCTGAGTTTTGGGGAAGAGGTAGAATTTCTCTAGGCTCTCCTGAGAGAGTGAACAGAATGATCAAAACTTCGGTGTAGGGAGATGCCCAAGTTACTGGAATATTTCAGTAACAGTGAGTACTCACATTTGTTTTGAGTATAACATAGATGAAAGAGTGTTACAGGGGACAAAATTGGTTAGTTAAAGTAGAGCCCCTTTCCAGAAGGCTTCGCATGTCAAGCTATTGGCATGGGCATTAAAATCGTAGGGAGAAAAGTATTGCGGTGATAAGAGGTGTTAAGGAAATCATACAAGAAATGTGCACACAAGAAGATGTGGGCAGAAGCTGAGTGAAGTCAGAGGGAGCAGTTTGGAGCCATTGAAAGAGCTCGGAAAAAGGAACCAAAGCCTGTACTAGGATGGTGTAAATGAGAATGAAAGGGTGGGAATAGACAGAAGAGACTTTGTGGAAGAAGGGGCAGTTGGACTTGAGAACTCTTCCATGCAGGGAAGGAATTAAGGGGAGTGGTCCCAGCTGGCTCTGAGAGGTCATAACTCAGTGAGAAAGGAATAAGGTGAGCTTTTAAGAGAAATCAGGATAGTAGGAATAAATGTAGATTTAGGGAAGCAGAAAACATTCTTGAGTTTGAACATGTGAAGTTTTAGGATAGGACGTTGCATTCAAGTAGAGTCATCAAGTAGGATGTTGCAGTTAGCGACCTGCAGCTGAGAGAAGAGGTCAGTGCTGAAGATGCCATTTTGGGAAGTGTTCAAGCTGCTTGAGAGTTGAAGCCACTGGGGTAGGCGAGTGGGTAAGACTCAGGATGAGGTGCTGCACATATGGTCTCAGTAAAGCTCACAGCCCAGAGATATGGTTGGTAGGTCCCTGTTTACAGAGTAGGAACAGGGGCCCAGGGCAGTGATTTATGCATGAACATACAGATGTTAAGGGGCAAGACCAGGGCACAAGATAAAGTCAGCCCAACTATGGTATTTCCACAGCATTATATGGCTAAAGGAGGGAACAAAGGCAAAGAACAGGCTGAAGATGGAATCCTAGAGCATGCCAATTTATGGTGCAGGGGATGCTCTTCGCATTTATTAATTTGGTTCCCTTTGTCTCTATCTACCCTTGTAATCAAGCTGTGTAGTCCAAGGAATGTATCTCCCATGTCCCAGGAGGTAGTTGAGTCTCATCTGTAGTTGAGTCATTTTTATAGACTCATCTTCTCATTGGTCCTATAATAAGCTAAGGGTTTGCACAAATTGACAGTTAAAAAGGTAGGAATGTTGCAATTGACATCTGAATTAGCTGGATTTTGTTGATATAGTAAGTCGGATTTTGCTCTAAAGGTATACTCTATTAAAATATTCAATTTCATTAGCATACTGGCTTGCTTATATAAAAACATCAATACTACTTCTTAATTATTGTGCAATATAATTCTCCTCTTATCCTGACAATTCTCACTTGTGGATGAGCTGAGGATGCAACTCATTTATAACATGAGAGCAGTTTAGATTCTTAATGAAGAGGGTCGATGGTCTGGTACATTGGTCAGATTGAAGAACTCTCATGATCTAGATGGAGGACAAGAACACAAGAGGTGATGAGCACAAAGTAGGGACTCAGGAATCACTTTCATCACGAACCTCCTGGTACTTATGGTCACATCCTATGTTCCTGGGTTTTGTCTGTTTGTGTGTTTTGGGGTATGGTTGTTGTGGTTTGGATAGGTATGGCCAGGAAAAAAAGGTCTGAGATTGGGTGCACTGTGTATGTGATTAAAACATTAAGCTTGTATCAACATTATCTTTACCCTTGAACACCTAAAAATGAAAAACACACAGAGTCCCACATCTAAGAAATAGAGATTAACAAAATAACTCCAAGCTGCTTAATTTATCTCCCCATAGAAAAATTTCACATCTGTTGAATTACGTTCACATCCATGGGACTTAAGAAACCTTATTCAAGATCCACATGGATATTCAGCTTTATGACTAAATATATTATCTTGATGATGAAAGAGAGATTATTTAAATATTTGAGATAGATTTTGAACATTTCTTCTGTCAAAAATTAATGAAGTGAGGAAAGTATTGTGACCCTTCTGAAAGTTAGTGATTGAGAGAGAATCAAAATGAGCAAGCATAAACTTCACGGGAATATGCTATTTCAGGATTTACATGAATTTCTGCACACTAAAACAAAAATGAGTTTCCTTTGTCCTCCCAAGTATACTGTAAAGAGGATGTTGCTTGGCTCAGCAGTTCTCTCGTAGAGGCACTAGAGGGCACTATAAAGCATAGAAACCAGAGGAGCAAACCGCTTACCCCGTTCACTTTTATGAATTAACACTTGCAGAATCCTGGGGTAGCTTTCTCAACACACACTTGTTTCTCAACACACACTTGAAATATACACACTTTTAAAACTCTGCTTTGGTACTTACCTTGAATTTAATGCACATTCACTCTTTAGCGACGGGTTGAAACACTGAGGCTGTGGAAGTAAGTAAAGGGGGCCAAAAAACTACATAAACACATTGGCAGTCAAGAAGAACATTACGGAAAAGCGTGACCTGTTTTCTCAACGTTCTTATCTCCTTCCTGCTATCACTCTATACCTGATTCTCCGAAGTGACCTGTAAAAGCTGTGCTTGATGTTCTAAGGAAAGTTGAGCACCAGAAAAAAAGCTTTTTATAAAACAAGGGAGACAACACTACAGCAACTTTAAAATAGAGGATTTAGGTGTTTTTCTCATTCTGATGGACACTTGACTGATTTTATCTCATTATTAACCTTGAAAGCTATTAGCAAAAGAGATTGCCATTTACCATCTGTGATATCGCCATAACTTAATATTGTTCTAAATGTTTAACTCAAATTGGTTTAATATAGTTAACATTAATTAATCTCATAAATGCTTGGCACCAACCCAGTAGATGAATTAATTACTTGATTATCCATTAATACCAAATGAATAATATAAATGTATATTTTTTACTTCGAAGGGCTTAATACCCTTTAAAAATAGTAAAGCAAGTATGTTAGAGAGTAAAATAGATGGTGGACTATGATGAGAAAAAGGTATGAAAAGTGACTGATCATTCCTTTATTCACTGATTCAATAAATAATTTAGCATGTACTATATGCCAGGAGTGACACTATGTGTCATGTATACATTGATTACAAGACAAGTTTGGATTCTGTTCTGCCTTCATAGGGTTTTCTGTTAATGGTGGAAAAGCAACAGAATGCCATGATAAAGAATGCTTGAACATGGGAACAATTCTAAAAATCTATTTAAATAGGGTGGAAGAAAAGAAGGATTTACATAGGAGGTGGCATGTTAAAAAGAGTAGCACATTCTAACGATGAGAATATACCAAACAGCTTACACAATGAGTGTGTCATGATTAAGGAGCCAAAAGAAAATCAGAAAGCTAGAATACAATAAACAGTAAATGGAGGGTCAGGTCATGCCAAACCTTGCAGAACACAGTAAGGTCTGAAATGAAGAGAAACCTGCCCTGGCCACAGGGAGCCAAAGACTTCGTGAAAGAGGCTCCCATTTGAGAAGGATGAATAAAATTTTGACAAGCATAATCACGGTGGAAGTCCAGAATTCCAGAAAATAAGCAACTTTGGGAGCTTAGATATAGAAGCGGTAATTGTTGTACCATTTGGGGCTTAGTAAGTGTCAGAGTGGGATGGAAGATAGAGCACTAGCAGATGAGTATTCTGTGATGAGGTTGAACACATTATGGACAGTGCATAGAAATTAATGACTTTATTAGGGGAATGAGGAAAAGTCACAGATAATATTACAACCAGGGAGTGATATTGGAGTTCCATTTGAAGATGTTTAATTAGGCAGCAGCACATGGAAAAAGGCATAGAGTGAATATAGACTGAGACCCTAGAAATCAACTGCTAGTCAGAGAGCAGGTCATTAGGATCTTGGTGTGGTTAGTGGCAATGGGAATGAGCAACAAGGGATGATATGAAGACAAATATCCAAACAAAGGCTATGAATATTGGAATCCATTTGGTAGTGGGTATCGAGATAGAAGGAAGAGTCAAAGAAAACCCAAGTTGAGTGACTGAGTGAATATTAATATTGCTAGTTAACTATGAGAGAATATAGATCTGAGCAGAGTGATGGTGAATTCTGTGTGCTTATGCATGTGTAGGGGTGTGTGTCAAAAAAAGAGAAGGAGAATGCTAGTATGAATTGACAAAACCAAGCAGTAGAGAAAGATCATGACAATATTGTACTGTTGAGGACAATCATATGTGTTCTTTAAGCCATTATCCAGTTTTCAGACAGTGGAAAAAGGGAGGTACAGCAAGAGAGCAAATACAGAAGACAATGATAAATTGCTTGAGAAGAGGTTTTATTTGGGGAAATAGAGAGCCAGTCAAACCAGCCATTCCATTGTAGACCCAGAACTTCAGAAGAATCAAGACCCAAAAATGCAAATTTCAGAGTATTCCACATAGAAGCAATAATTAAAGTTATAGAAGTAAAGAAATGCTGAGGAAGAATGTACAGAGAAATAAAAGATAAGAGGAGAGAGGAAGGGAGGGAAGTGTGTAGAAAAATGAATGAAAAGGACAAGGAAAGAGAAGAGAAAAGCAGAGGACCAAGAATTACACCTTTAGAAATCCAAAAAATTATTAGCAGAGGAAAATTATCCATTAAAGAAAAGAGAGAAGAAGGGGAAGATAAAATGTCAGAAAGGCAGAATGAAAAAGAGTCAGTAAAATAAACAAGGAGAATGTTTTAAAGGAAAGAGAGGCTTCCAATTAAACAAGGTTATTATTTTTATACCTTTAGCTTTACTACAAAAAAAGCAAAACACAAAAAGCAAAGTGTGCACACACACACGCACACACACATGGAAACTAGAGGTTGAAAACATTTTGTATGTATTAAGTGAGGAAACAGAGATAACCATAAGCCAGAAACCATAAAGAATATTTGCCAATAACTGCAAATCTGAGCCAGAATGAAGGGGAATGACAAGAAGAAAACCATGTCTCCTCAGGCTTTAAACAGAATGCCGATTTCCCCCCCAAAATATTTGTCACTGTACTGGAAAACCATGCTGTGATTTTTGAGTAGAGTAAGAGTGTATAAGAAAGGTCATAGAGAAACAAAGTATGGTATGTCTTCAGTGACTCTCAGGGCAACTCTTCAGAATGACGTAGGGCAGGTGCCTGAGGAAGACCCATGTCTCCTACTTGGTATTTCAGCCAAGGCCGGGATTGGGAGGAGAGGAGCAGAAGCAGGACCACAGTAATTGCAGAGGGTCTGTGAACCAAGAGGCTTCATTCTGAAGTCCATGCCCGTTCACCTCCTACCTCACTGCCTCTTCTCACACGATTCTCCAACACTACTAACCCCATGGAAAAGTGAAAAAATAATCAGAAAAAAAATCAAGATCAAATGTAGAAAGTATGTGTAATAGTGCCAGGAAATAAAAAAAAAGGAAAAATAAAAATAAGGAAAAGGCAAATGAGAACAAACACCCCAAGAGAAAAACAAAAAGGATTTAGATAAATAATTCTTCATTTCCTAAAACAAATTATCAACAACATGATTTTCTAAGGGAAGGGCAGACAGGTTGTAAAGAGAAGATAACGTGTGAATAAGAGATAAGAAAAAAGAAGGGAAGGGAGCTAACATAACTAACAGAAAAATGAAAGAGTAACACGGGAATTTTGAAGAAAGCCACATTAGAGCTACCAAAACTTATTTAGAGTTACCAAAACAGAATGAACAGAATCGATAAAAGCAATAGAGAGATGGTGAACAGGCCTGGGAAATCTCACAAAACAAAACGCAAAAGAATGGGGATTTTTCAATGATCATGGAAATGATGATCGATGTGAAAAACAGAAAGAGACAGTCAGCATATCTTTTTGTTTGATTAGTATTCTTAAAAAAGAGCTCAGGCTGGGCCACAGTGGCTCAGCAGGCAGAGTTCTTACCTGCCATGTCAGAGATTCAGGTTCGAGTCCCTGTACCTGCCTATGCAAAAAAAAAAAAGCTCAAAATAAATAAAGGAGAAAAAAAATTCAAGAATATGAGGAAAAACATTTTTTCCTGAAACCTAGTAATGATCAGTCCTGATAGGCATCCCATGTTCCTGGAAAATTGTAACAATGCAATCAGCAAAGTCATCTTCTAGTGAAGTTACTTAATTTTAAAGACAAAGAAAATATTTACATGAGCACACAGGAAGGAACAACACGAGTATCCTTGGATTTCTCCTTACTAACACTCCATACCCAAAGACAGTGGAGAGTCATGAGATGGAAAGAGAAGGAAATGTATATGCTCCATTTGCACTCCAAGTAGAAACGTGTATTCTGGAGCATGCCAGAACTCATCACCTTTCTGGAAAATTTGCTTGACAAGAATACACAGCCAAAGAGTAGAGAAATAAAAATAAACGACTGGTGTGTTGTGAAGTTGCAGTTAAAAGACTAGCCATGAACAATGAATCTTTCAATAATCAACTGTGATCAAAGAGCAAAGATCAATCAACTGTGAAAAGTATTTTGATGGAAAGGGATGTAAATAATATAAACTTTGTGAGAAAAAATGATGTAACTTAGCAAAACTTCCTAAGTGACAGAGGAAGGGAAACAGAAAAACATCTAATTATACTTAACGTTTTTTTCTCTATAGTAAGGAGTCTAGCTACTGTCTACATTCAAAGCCTATAGTTAAAAATTCATAATGATTCCATCATTCATATTTTTATTATATTTTCCTTAAATCTTGCCGTACTTTTCAGTAATTACTTTGTTTTAAAGAAACATTTACCTCAAGTCCCGCAATTCCTTCGGTTTCTCTCCAATAACTCTTTCCTTAAAGTCACCTAGTTTAGTTTAATCGGTTTATAGAAGAAGAGGAGGATATGCTAAATCATTTCTTAAAAGTTGAAGTTGGAGGTTTTTCTTTACTAATACATGCAGAAACAAGGTAAAGGTTTAATTTTGTCCTTAATGTTTGTCAGATAGTTAATAGCATTGACTAATAGTCAGAGAACTGCAGGAATGTGTTACATTAAAAGGTAAGACAAATTAAGGCTCAAGATCCTTTACATTTTTAAAAATCCATGTTTGTAGAAAAAAGATACAATTAAATTGAGCAAAAGAAAAAATTGGAATACCAGAGATGCCCATGAAAGCAAACATTGGATTAATACCAAAAAACCACTGAGCATTTACTCCTGAGATCCACCTCCTTTCACAACGGCATAATGAGAGGATGAGTACAACTCCCACTGTCACTCTCCTGTCAGAAAATGACAGTTGCCTGAATCAGCGCTACTCCCACTGCACGGCCTATCATCATACAGTGAAAACTTGGATGTGACAGAACCAACTTCCTGCCCTACAACTAAGAGTCTGTGGGGACCAAACCACTCAAAAAGAAGAATCATCACACTGGAAGAAGCAGGTATATAAATTTAAATCACCAGCAAGGCCGCACACCGTGACTGAAGGAAGGAGAGCCAGTTCCAAATTATCTTCCTTAGTTAATCACCTTCCCCAACCCTGACAAATGAATTAATTTGTAAGTCTTCCCCTACTAAATTAAAATCCATCTATCTTCTCTTGGGATAGTCTCCTCCTATAGAAATGGAGGTTTCTACTCCTCAGCTCTATTCTCAAATTTTCAGTAGGACCCAGAATTCTAAAATAAGGACACTTTTTAAACGTCCACATCTTTTATCTATAAGACAAAATCTAATGGCTTTTGAATAAAAAGATCTCATTTTCGAGAAATTTAAAAAATTGGCACAGTTATATAACCATCAAACATCAATAGTACATCTCTATGATATTTCAGATTTTCAAAACACCCATTTGATTTTCTCTATAGGTCAGAAGCTAGTACCTCTACTTGCTTTGATGAAATAAAAACTACAAGTAAAAACCTAAAATTGTGGAATTGTGACCCATGTCAAACTGTGAAATATGTTCTATAACTAATTGTGGTGCTGCGCTTGGAAATTTATAACTTTTTTTGTATATATGTTATTTTTCACAAAAAAAAGAGGGAAAAAAAGTTGATTGTGATTATAAAAAAAAATTTAAGCCCTCTAGCTTACTATATTCTGGAGCAGCTAGAAGGAAAGATATGAGAGGATCGTATGGTAGCCCATGACAAACTCTGGGATCTGTCCTGTAACTACTTGTTGAAGAGTGCTTTGAAAGCCATTGCTTTTTTATTTCTTTGCTTTGCATATATGTTATACTGTACAATAAAAAACGTTTAAAAGAAAAAATAAAAATAGAAACAAAACAAAGAAACAAACAAAAAACCCAACTAAGTCCTCAGAAGGTCAAGCTACAATGAGAGAATTGGACTGAACTCAGGTGTCCTAGTTCAAATTTTAAGTGTGTGCCACTGTCTTGTGCAGCAACAACCATTACCTTGGATCACTAATGGTCTTCAGCATCATCATTCTGATATGAACTAATCCAAGAAGTCCTTTAAATATGATCCTATGACAACATGAGTATACACAGAAGAACTTATTCATAGATTCATTCTTACTTTCCTTGGATGTTTATTGAGCCTCTACTACACATATGGCATTCCTGTAGCTAAGGAGCATAGGGATATAGATGAATAAAATAACTACCATCAAGGATGAAGGGAAGAAAACACACGATTGAAATGCAAGGTGAGAGACATATATGAAACATCCATTTAAATATCCTTTGCTATCATTTATTCCTGCACTAATTGTCTTGATTTAGTTGTCATATTGAATATGTGATCTCTAGAGAATGGGACACGCAGGAAGTCATCTAGGCGTTGACTCGTAACAAGTAGCATTGGAAGAGGGCTCTTCATAGGTAGTGAAAAACCATTAGCATTCCTGCTCTATTAAATGCCAAAGTATTAAGATTCCTGTCATGTAGTAAAGTAAACTGAAAAGGTAAAGTTTTTAGCAGAACAGTGATATAAAAAGTCAATGTTGACTTACCCACCGGATATTTTTGAGATATCACTGACTGATCTTTGCCCACCTTCTCTCTTTTTGGGGGTGGAGGGGCGGGTGCATGGTCCAGGAATCAAACCTGGGTCTCCCGCATGGAAGGCAAGCATTTTGTCACTGAACCACCCATGCACCCTGCCCATCCTCTCTTGATGATAACAATGGGAAGCAATGAACTTTCACCATTGCAATGACCACCCCCTGCCATCATGAACAAATATTTATAAGTCTAAGTACCAAGGAAACTGTTATTATGCTAAATATTGAATGTGAGAGCCTTCTCCTAAAGTTAAGAATCTTATATTGACTCCAAAAATGTGGATAAAAATATTTGAAAATTTCTGGTGAGCTATCAGAATTTATCAGTATTCAGTCCTATTGGTAGTAAAACAATCCTCTCATCCTTTGCTTTATTTTGCCATTTCTAATCTCACTTTGCTCCTAAGAATAAGGAATGTAAGTATCTTCTTGTAGCAATTCATTTCCCATTCTCAACACACTTTTAAATCACCATGAAAATAAACAGAAATAAAAGAGAGATAAACTATAGCACATTTCTGGTTACTTCCTTTCTGGACCATCAGCTGGAACCAAAAGACATATAATCTCTTGAATAGTGACTTCAAAAAGCAAACAATGGCCTGTGTGATTTGAAAGAGCGGATTTATCCAGATTATTTGTAGATGGCTTTGTAATGCAGTACATGTTTTGGCAGATCAGACTGGGACGTTTACTGAGACAAAGCACATAAGAAAGGTGGATCAACTAAAGGTTTAGAACATCTTATAATAATAACTTATCCAGAAATATAAATTTGATCATATGAAGCATAGTTATCAATTAGTAGGAAGAACTGAGCCTGAGAAGCAGACAAATATATTTTTACAGAGTTGAGTTTTACTTATTTTGTAGCTAGGGTGAAGGTGGGTATTTGAGATGAGTCAACCAATATAAGCAACCATCAATTTTCATTTGCAGGCAAAAATATTCCCAGAGGAAAGGGTCATCAAAGAAAATAATTTTGTTGAAACTATAGGTAGAATCACAATATCCTGGCCTAACACTCTATAATAACAATGATAGTGTGGTCTTATTACAGAGAATGATGCCTGTTTTATCACAAATCAGACATAACAAATAATAGCTTATTTGGTTTCATTTGTGAATGATTTTTGTCCCTTTGTGGGTCCCGGCTATATTAGACCTATTAATTCTACTATGGCCATAGATGGGATAATTATTCTAATTTCAGCAGAGATGAGGCAAAATGATGATTAGGTCAGCTCACATTTATTATTACTATTGGAAGAATAACTAATTCACTCTTTAGAATGTATCAGAATTATTGTCCTCAAATCAGAAGCGGCATTCCATTGTCAGATGAAGATTAAAATAATTATGAATTCCTCAAAGAGATCTGTTGGCAATGGAATCTTGATTCACAGAGTTCACCAAAACCAGAAAACAGCAATGCACAAAATTATGCAATTTTGATGCACACCTTCTAAATTTGGAAATATTCTGTGGGTTAGCACAATTTAAATTTTCTGAATTCAATAAAACATATTGATTATCACTTGACAGTGGAAAGTTATTATAAACACATTATTACAGTCAAGTTTAAGTTAACTCACTGCCCAATTTGTGGTAGTGTTTGTGTGTGTTATACAATTTCATAAACATGTAAATGCAGTTGTTACAGCTTTCAATTTGCTTATACAAGTAAATGAAAAATAATAGAAGCCAAATATTTTATATGCTTTTGCTGGATAGCTAAACAGTGCCAAACCATCCAGATGAAAAGTTGAGTTCAGTCAACCAATATAGTTACAGTGACTTGCTAAGCCACATCCTCTTCCCTTATTTGCTAAGTTGAATCCCCTGTCTATGCCTTTTTTCAGTGTGTGAGGTTTATGAAATTGTGGCTGTCAGAGTGCCTGTGTTTGGGAGCTGTTTTCTATAGTGCATTACTTTTGTCACTCTTCCTTTGGGCCTCTATAGTCCCTTGTATCAGGTAGTTTTTCCTTTTCCTATTATGCATATTATTCGCTTATGCATAGGAGGAGCTCTTATGATGGGTTCTGAGTTCTCTGGGTAGATCTTTTGCAAGCATGTTTGTCACTTTCAGCAATGCCCTCTTGTCCTCTTAAATGGAGTCATACAGTAATGTACAGGCAGCATTTCACTTTCAAGGACCTCTCAGACTTTCTGTACCATCTTTCTTTTGAGATTCAATTCTAGAAGGCTGATTCTTAGGAAAAGAAAGAAGTAATAATTTAGCAAAAGGTGTCTTTGTTTTGCAGTCCTAGCTGTACTGACAGCTTTCCCTACCTTGGTGGCAGCTGGCCTCCCTGTTCTTCAGGTCCTCTGAGCTCTCATAGTTCTTTCTCCTGTAACTCTAAATATAATCACATATTTTTAAAATTCATCCTGAGGTACAAATAACCAGCAATATTTCAGAGTTACTCCTCTTTGGAGATTTCTATGTTAATAAGCACCAGATGTTAAGGTCACTCTCCGGCTAGTGGGAGGGAAGTTGGAAAGTTTAACCTCAATCATTCATTTATTTCTTCCCTCACTCAAGAAACATCTCTTAAGCAATTTCCATGTGCCATCCCTGTGCCTAGCACAGGAAAAAAAGGGCATTACAGGCTTAGCACCTGAACTCCAGGATTGTCCTTTCAACAGGAGGTGGGGGTGGGAGGGAGGCGGGGAGAGAGAATTACCAGACAATACAATAAAGGTTTACACATGAGGGTGTTTTTTTGTTTTTTTTAGTAATGAAAGTGTTCTAAAATTGATTGTGGTGGTGAATACACAACTATGTGATGATACTATGAGACACTGATTATATATTTATAAGGGATTATATGGTGTGTGAATATATGTCAATAAAATTGCATTTTTAAAAAAGGAAAGAACTAATAAAAATTCAGAAAGATGAATTTTGATGCATTTCCAGTTTAGCTATCCAAAAAACTGGAAAAAGGAGCATCCCAGTGAGGGGAAAAAAGTGAAAAGGGTATGAATGGCATTTCAGGTTTTGAAGATTTCAGGTGTGGGGAGCTACTTAAAGAAGAGGGTTCCACATAGCAAAGTAACTAGAGAGGAGGCAGGTGGCTGAGCCATAAAAAGTTTCATGGCTAAGTTTTAACTTTATCCCCCAAACCATGGGTAGTTGTGAAAGCATAATTTTCTTGGCCACCGAAACATAGGTGGTCTCCCCTTTCATCTCCCCACAATCCCCATCCTCACTCTGTCTGTATCTAGTTGAACTTAAAAAAGACAACTAAGCTTCATGTATTCTGCGCTACCTGTATAATTACTGTTTTTAGCAAAGAACAAAGGTATAAACACATGACAGCATGCAGCGTAACGTTTGTCTGATTTCTTATACTGTGAGAATTGTGAGTACCTACTAGTGTCTGTGTGTGTATATATATACAGATATACATATGTTATGGATTGACTCATGTCACCTGAGAGACATATTTAAGGCCTCACACTCTGTCCTGTGGGTGTGAACCAAATGGTAAATAGGACATTGATGATGCTATCAATTAAGGTGAAGCCAAAGTAAATGAGGGTGGGCCTTCATCCAATATGATGGGATTCCTTATAAGCAAAGGAAATGTGGATACAGTGATAGAAGACAGGAGAAGACAGGTGGGGATATAGAAACAGCTATGTGGCAGAGGCAGATGCTGAGTTATGGATTGCTGGCATTCCACCTCCAGAAAGCTACAGACTTCAGAGAAAGCTTCATCCCATCAACAACTTGATTTTGGACTTCCAGTTTCCGAAATCGTGAGAAGATAAATTTCTGTTGCTTAAGCCAACCAATCTCTGGCATTTATTACAGCAACTCTGGCAAACATACACAGACACACAGACACACACAGACATATATATATATATATATATATATATATATATATTACCTAACTACTTACATATTTGTAATTCTATTTTCAGGATTACAAACTTTCATATACCACCATGGCAAATCAAAGAAGTTCTAATTTTTAATCTGAATCAAAGAGATATTTTATTTTTGTATGTGTCTTTCTATAATTACCACAATAATTGTTTCACTTTCATAGGGACCTTATATAAAGCAGAGTAAATTGGCTAGCAAATAAAAAAGAAGCTGTCCTGCATAGAAACAACCTAAAATTAACATCTGCAAATAAACCAGGGGACATATATCTGTTTCCAGGTGTCACAATCATTTCTAGAGATGGATAATCTGATTTAGTACTTTCACATAGCTATCCTTTGCCTACTTGGCATGCACACAAAAAATTATTTCCCATGCATGATTGATTCTTTCATTGTATTAAAAAAGAAGAAATAATACAATTTTCTCTTAGATTTTTCACTGCTTCAGTTCAATTTCCTGCTGGTTGACTTTCTGTTTCCTACTTTTATTTCTGAGAAATTATGCTCTCTGCTTTACAAAGGGCAGCACACTGACTGAAGTGAATGTGCCTGGTAATAGAACAGTGGGCAGCACCTGCCAGGCTGGTGAAAGATGTAACAAGCCATTGCTTTCAACAAGAATGGTCTCTCCTTCAGTTCCCTTTGACCAAAGTGTGCATGCTGCCACAGGTGGAGGCAGGAATGAGCATCTACTTAGTGTGTGGAAAATAGATCTGCTATTGAGGAACGGGTTCCTTTGGCCCAAAGTTATATACCCCATTGGAACAAAATCGCCAGATAGTTGCCAGCTCTAGATTAAGTTTTTTCAAAATGATGACAAAATAACAAGTTAAGAAGTAAATAAACAAAACAGGGAGAGAGAAAATAATCACTTACATTTCAAGTCATTCTTAAATATGACATTAAACATGAAAGCAAAGCAATATTACCTGTGTTTAGGACCCAAGACTCAACATATTTATGGAATGAAAATGTGTGTGTTCAGAGATCCTGGAGAGGCCCTGAATTTCAAAATTCCTCTCCTCATTGGCTGTCTTTGAACCCTAAATTGCCTCATCAAGTGATTGTCTTGAAATATATATGTATTGTGCTCATCCTGTTTTCCAACTGTGGGATTCAGAGAGTCCAGAGAACTCTTAAAACATAATTATGTTCTCAAAAGGTTTTGATGAGTTAGATGATTGCATTTTATGATGGACAGTCCCAGAACAGTATGAAAGCATGTAGGAAACAAAGAGGAAAGAGACAGGAGGTTAGAGAGACACTGGAAACAAGACACATTATTTCATAATTTCACTCCGGAACTAGCCTTCTGAGGCCACCACTCCTAAATGACTTCTGGAACTTTTCTCCTCTTCCCTTTGTCCCAGGACCTTGGGTAGGGGGTCATAGCAACCAGAAAGGGTACTGAGAGAGCTGGTCAATGTCAAGGTAAGTTTCCAGGTGCTGTGGGTTAGCAAAGTGGGTGAGTACCTAGCCTATTTCAGAAAGGAGTTCAGTCAGCTTACAAAGGTGCATGAAGAAAGGAAAATTATATTGAGTTCACTGAGGACCAAAGTAAGCCTAAACAGAACATGTAGACTCTGTGGGCACCTTACCTGAAGCATCTGAGAGCAGAGAGAGCACAGAAACCCGAGCCCACAGGAGCACTGGGTGTCAAAAATCAGAAACACCAAACCTGGTTAATTCCAGACCTGGTTAATTAACCAGGTTAATTCCAGAGGAATGGAAATTCATGAGAAATGTAAGAATAATAATGGTAAAATATATCTACCATTTAACGAGAACTAACTAGTGCCTGGAACTCAATAAGCAAAATCATATACTACCTCATTAAACATTCATGAGAATTTTTATACTCGTTTATATACTAAAAGACTGAGGGCTGCAATGGAGGTAGAGTAGAGTGGTAGAGATGTGATTCAAACCCAGGTCTGTCACAGGCTCAAGCCCATGCTCTTAACCATTCTCTCATGTGGCCACGTAGAAGGTATTGGGCCAAGTAGACATAAGAATTAAGCAGGAGGTGGAGGAAAAAATAGGAGTAAGGGAAGCAGGTCCTCCACAATTTCTCCAATTGCTTATTTTAATCGATTTCCAGTTGGGAGGTAGAGGAGGCAATGGATGGGACATTGGGATAGACATCTTACTCAGGATATAAGTTGTTTTTATAATAATGGTAATAGATGGTTCTTCATAAAAGCAACTTCTTCTATTATCTCCATAACCATCAAACTGCATTTTTGAGATTAGTGTTACTTTTGTTAATTTTTAAGATGGTTAATTTCTTTCCAAGTGCCTGATTAGATTTTGATAGAAATGAATATAGTTACTCAACTCAGGAGAGCAAAAATTATTGAATTGTTCTAAAAAACTATTTTTTCCTAAAAATTCATGATAATGCTACCTGGTTTTCCTAATGCTTCCCTGTTCTCATTCTTTCACTTATTTATTCAATCAACATGTGTAGAGAATCTCTTATGTGGCAGGCCTCGAGCAAATGCAAAAGAACACAGAAAGGTTTGCACTATAGTAGGAGAGACCTATATTAGCATGTATGTAATATTGCATTTAAAATGCCCTATAAATTATATATTGGGTTATTTATAGACATAAATAGAATATTTATTTATATAAAGTTAGGGCCATAACAAGTGTCATGGAGAAGAACATGGTGCTTTGAGATTATATAATTGAATTCTCCATAATTGCAACAGTGAAGGAATGGCTTCCAATGGAAGTAGTGTTTGACATGATCTGAAAGGTGAGTAGGAGTTCCCTAGATGAAGGGAAGTAAGAGGGTAGAAAGGACATTTCAGGAAGGAAATACAGTATTTGCAAAGGCTCTTTGTTGGGCTGGTACATAAACCATTCAGAGGACTGAAAGAGAGCCAATGGGGTTGAAGGACAGAGATGATGGGACGTAAAGCAAGAAAAACAAAGAAGCTACACTATGCAGGACCAGGGAGGTTTGGAAAGTATTTTGACCTAATGGTCAAATTTTCATTTAAATTTCATTCTTCATTTAAATAAGTTAAGCACAAAAACATTTTCCTCTGTCAAATACAGTGTCTTTCAATGAAACCTATAACCACTTCAATAGCCAAAATATTTATCTTTTTGTGGGAAATTGTGGTAATAGAATATTATAAAGCACTTCCTAGGAGAGCAGAATTTCACCATCACCTTCTGTGCATAAAAAAAAAAGAGGCCACATGCACAGATCTATATTTATTTTGCACTTATTTTGTGAAAGATTATAAAGTTTCTAAAATTCAATAAAATTAAACTGTAAGGAGACACTTGAGGCTAAATATAGTGTTATCAGGGAGACTGTAAACATCATGGCAGGACCATTTCCCCAGTTACTTCCTAATGTATCTGACACATAGTATTTCTCCAATAAACATCGAGTTGTACAAACAAAAGGGAAATTAAAAGGAAAGATGGAATGTGTCTACATTTCCTTTAAATCCATGCTTCTTTCTGATTTGATTTGATTTCCTTCACATTGTGTACACATGGAAAAGTCTAAAGAAAGCACAAACACACACACACACACTCATATACAAGATGATAATTAATTCAGAACAGTCTTCTCAATTCATATATTTCCATGGCTGGAATCATCCCTTATGTAGATTTTGCAAGCCACTGCTTTGCAATCATTGCCAGTAAAATACCTTATTTTAGAACGTGTGTTGTCAGATTTCACAAAATGATTCATATTTCCTAGGCCTTGTGAATGTAGGTGTTTCTATTTTGGAATTACTTCTTAAACAATGAATATTTTGACAAAAAGCAAGAAGCCTTCTCTTTCTTCCAGCATATCTCTTGCTTAGTTGGAAAGTGGAAAACCAATTACCAGTGTGGTTACCCTAAGTGTATTCTTATATATTTTTCTTCTCTGTGAAAATGTTTCCAGTCTTTCTGATTATAAATGTTACAGAGTATGATGTGTGAATCAATCCTATCTGTGCAGACACAGCAGAATGAGAGGTATAATGATGTAGGAGTGAAGTATCAATGAATAATTCATATCTGACAGCATGCGGTATTGAGTTCTACCAGGCAACATTCCATGGCAGAGACGTCCTCAAAGGCTCCTTAAATTCATCTGCATCAGCTCATTGTGTTTCTGCTTGGGTGGCAGAATCAATCATTTAGAATGAGTAAAATGCCATTCATTGGCATTGCTGCTAACACAGATGGAAAAATACGTAGGTATTTGTCACCACCAAACATTCTTTCAACAAAAGTTCATTGAGCTCCTACTTGGTTCCTGCAGAGCGTTTAAGGTTAGAGGTTCAAAACAGAGCAGAACGGTCTCTAACTACATCAAGCTCAGCACTGTTGGTAGAAATACAAAAAAATAATTGCATCTCACTGTAATGTATGTCATAAGGAGACCTCAAATTGGCTGAGATACTTTACCTGCACTTTAAGAACGATTTGAAAATGTGTTATATGGGGAATATACAACAATATAATGGTCCAAAAATGGCTCTTAAAACTAACGAATAGAATGGCTAAGATTAAATCTGACCAAGATCTTAGTAAGTTCATTACAATATATGGTGAGATATTTATTAAACTGTACCTTTACTTTTCCACAGGAAACAACAATCTATGAAACTTAAATAGAACTAAAGAGCTTAATTTAGGTTCCACATCTCTCTTATATTAAGCAGCATTGGAAATGAGTTCAAATTAGCCCTCTAAAGGCAAATCAATTGATTTCATAGTGATGGATTCCTGGATTTGGGGAAACAAGACTTCTAAGACTAGATTACAGGGAGCTGGTGTAAGACTGGTTAGGTTTGCTCTTTAACTGTGTGAACTTGGGCAAGCTTTAACATCATTAAGCCCATTCATCATCTATAAAATGGTGCTAATAATGAAAACCTATCTCATTAGATGGTATAAAAACTAAAGAAATAAAAATAAAGTATTTTGCAGCATTCCTGGCTATCACTGTGTCAAATAATGTCAAGGTTATTATGGAAACTTTTTATTTTAAAATAGTAAATTTAATTTAATAATATTTAAATCCACTTAAGGCACAGGCTCATCTAAGGATGAATTAATACGATTTTCAGACATACATGGCTTTGGGGTTGTAGCAATCTGTTATATTAATGACCTCCAATGAATCACACTCTTTGGTAGTCTTGCCTTTATGTAGTGACCTCCTATTGAATCTGGGGAGGCTTTGAACCTCATTTAATCAATAGAATATGGCAAAAAGAGCCACTGTGTCAATTGCAGAACTAAGCTTTAAGTTGTCAGAAGTCTGACAACTTCTGCTTTTGCTCTTAAAAGCTCTGATACACCAGGTAAGAAATCCAATCATTTTGCTGACGAGACCATGTGAAAAGGGAGAAGTCTGGAGACTATATATAGTGAGAGACAAACTCAACTATCTCAATATGCCAGGTGATCCAATCCCTAACTGACCCACCAGCTAGATGCTGAACAGAAGAAACCACTAGCAAGACTCCCAGAAGTACCATCTAGTCAAGTCCAGTCCAAATTAAGAATTATGAGCAATAAATAGATTTTGTTTTAAGATACAAAGATTTAAGGCAATTTTTAAGCAGCAATAGATAACTCAAACAGGGATATCATCCCTCCCTTCATGGCCTCACTAATATCTAGTTGGTAGATCCATAAGAGGCATTGTGAACTGGCCTAAATATGACTCTTGACTCATTTACAGAATTTACATCATACATTCGTTTAAAGATAAGATTCAGGAAAACATTAAATGTCCAACTCACTTGGCTGCAGTGGCTGAACTTTATATTAAATGCAGTTTTTGAGACTCTATAAGATCGGTTTCATGAACATTAAATTGCCTAAAATGTTTCATGATTTTGCTACTTGCTATGACACAATATTGACTCATCTTGGTTTGGGCATTGTAAAATATTATGATATATATTTGTATCCATAAAATCCTTATTGTCCATTAATTTTTTCTTCTTTTCACCTAAAGCCTGAGTCCAAACTACAATCTGTTTTAAAGTGCATGGATTTTCAGAATTAAAATATCAACTTCAAACCTTATATGTAAGAATTTCAAGTGCTGAATATTAGTACATCTATTCAACCTGACTACATTTGCTTTTCTTTATTGATGCAGCCTTTTTTCATTAGACTTACCCAATTAAGTGGCCCAAAAACATAGTCAAATTTTTATTAAAGAAGAACTTTTAAAAATCCAAAAGTTTCTTGAAAGGGATGATTCTTTAGTGCCCTTAATGTAGTTGTATCACTTTAGCACAATGGCATGATGTTGGGAAAAAACTACTTCATTTGCCCTTGAAATGAAAGCAGGAGTTCCCATGAGAATAACCCAAATTTTAAATTTATTGGTATCATGTAGAAGCCTTAATAACCATTACATAGGTCTATGATGTAAATAATTGATTTTTCCTACAGATACTTTGAAAATAGTATCTATTTGGGTTTGAGGAGTGATAATTATTTATGTCGCTTTATCCTACTTGGGATCTGAGCCTGCAAGTTTTTTTTTTTTAATTATCCTGAGAGAGTGGATGTTCCTATTAAATAATATCAAGCAGATTTGAGTAGGGAGGGAGAGAATCATTCCCTAAGGTATCATTCAAATGAGATATTTCACAGCAATTCTGTTCTCAAATTTAAACAATCTTGATATAACCCCATGCAGTGTGTTATCGATTCGCAATTATATAAAAGGTAACATTAGAAGGAATTTAGAAAACCAAAACATATTTCTAGCTTTCTTCTTAGACCAGAACACTTTTTCTGAGACTAGTGAAGGATTTTGATCATTCTTAATCATTTTTCTTTTATGTAATCTCTTAAAATGATTCACAGAAAGTTAAAATGGGTTAGCAAAGTAGCCCATTGTGATTGAACATAGTCGCTTTATCTATTTTAGCCAGAAAGCCACTAAACCATCATTTACCATCATATTTAATAATATTAACATATTGTTCTAAAGATAATACATCTTCTAAAAATTTATGTGAAGGCAAAGTACAGTTTTCTCTCCAAAATCACAGATATCAACAGTTCTGGCAACATTTTTTACTCACTTAATTCTTATTGATTTAAACTATATTTTGATCATCTGAAGTGAAAATGCTCTTGCTTTCTTATTACCATAATGTACTTCCTGTTTACCTTTAGTGATACTCTCAATATCATGATTGTTTTAAAAATTAGAAATAGAGCATAAATTCTTCCTTATATCCTTTTTCAAAGCTACTTGTTCTTGCAACTACAAATTTAGAAGTTTTCTAATATAGTTGCAACTTTTAACAAATTGCCAAGAAACACACAATCTCTTAGTTTGCTTTTTTAATTGTTCACCATTTATGAACTGAATTCTATCTTTAATAATCACTTAAATGATAAGACTCTCTAACTCTAAACTTCAATCATTTCTTGCAATAATTTTCTCTTCCCCCAAATGTATTATTTTATTCTGCAATTAGAGATATCAATTTCCTGTTGACTTCAGTCTACATCCAGCATAAAACCCCTTTCTGAGCGCCTCCACTTTACCAGACCTGCCATCACCCTACTTCTGAGCTATTGCAACATCCTCCCAGGTCTTTCTGCCTTGAGTTTTACAGCCATTCAGTCTTTTCTCCACAAAGTTCAGTGAGTCTTCACACAGCCCTCCAGAGGCTTCCCATTAAACTCAAAATAAAGGCCAAATCCTTACCACAACCTGTGAAGACCTGCATGATCTTGCCCCTCTTTCTCAGAATTTATGTGCAATTGCTTCTCTCCACATTCCCTTCACTCCAGTCACGCTGGCTTAGCTGCACTTCTCTTAGCATGCCTCCAGGTCAGTTCTCATCTACAAAGCTCACTCCTCTCTTCCTTGACTTCTCTGTACAAGTGTCATCTGATGAGAGATGCCTTTTCTGACTTTCCTGCCTGAAAAGCACCTCGTCCCTCACTTCTCAACATTGCTTTTTGTCCTTTTCCCTATCTGGCATTTTGTATATTTAACTTCATATCTCTTTATTGTCTCCACAGTGAAAAAAATGTAAGCTTCATGAAGGAAGGGTATTTGTGCATTTTGTTCGCTATGGTATCCTCTTGATCACAAACAGTACCCAATACATAGAAGGGGCTCAAAAAACATTGTGATAAGGGAGTGGTATAGGATATTTTTCCTTTCTTTTTCAAAGAAATGGGAATGTTTTCTTATAGATTGTGGTGGTGAGTGCATAACTATGTGATTATACCAGGAGCCATTGATTGTACACTTAGGATGGATTGTATTGTGTGTGAATAAAACTGATTTTAAAAATAATTTTAAAAGTCATGAATGAATAAATGATAAGGAGATGTATTAGAGATCCCACTCTGGGAATAAATATAATTAAATAAATACGAATGCTGTGACGAATATGTTTATAGTATACGGGAGAATTGCAAGAAAAAAAAGATTCTGTTTGGGAAATCTAGAAAAGATTTCACAAAGAAAGGGACATTTGAGCTTGAAGGTGAGCAAAAGTTTCCTAGGCAGGGAATGGCATGAAAGTTAAAGAGAACAGCACAGATGTTCAGAGAACTAAATGTACAGAGAACTAAAAAATCCCTAGCACATTCAAGAAACTATGGGAAATACTGTGTGGCTGGAATATATTCAGGTCAGCCTTGCTTGGAAGACTACTCTTTGGTCAAGTCTCCTAATATTTCCCATTTTTCACCTTCTTGCTTCAACATCTGAATTTAAAAAATATCTGCACAATTGATGTTTTTTGCATTTTAATGTATTCAGTTTCAACAAATATGGACCCCATACAAATCAGGTATTATGCTAGGCTATACACATATCCATACATATGTGATTTTTAACTCTATATTATTTTAATTTCTAAATAAATACACTTATTTTAATAAATACATGGATATAAAGAGATCAAATTAAAAAGCTTCCCTTACCTCATCTTTAATCTCACCAATCATGAGTGATGTCAGTGTATTAGAGGATGCTCTTTATGTATTCCTACAAACCATACACATATATCTTTTCAAATATCATATTGTGTTTCTCTGACACTTTCACATATTTTATTTCATTTTATCCTCATAAGAATCCTGTGAATTAGGTATAGCCAACCCTATTCCACAAATAAGGAAATTAGCAATGACATTAAAACATTTTTCCCAGAATCACATAGTAAGTGGCAAAGCCAGGTTGGATACTTCCAGTTCAGTGCTCTTTTCTTATGTCACAGCGCCTTCCCATGCTGTCATTTCCCTAGTGTTGTCAGACACATGTGTCGAATAGATATAGTAAAGGAAAATACATGGCTAATGCATCAGATGAGATTAGATTTGGCTGGGTATAGCTGAAAACCCAAAATTAATGAAGGTAGGGGCCTATTTCTCTTTCATACCAAAGAAATCTGACTACAGGATGCCTTGGTGCCCCAAGGTTTGAAGAATCTAAGTTTCTTCTATCTTTCTGCTTCATCATGTTTGGTTTCATTCTAAGGCGACCTCCTCATCCAAGATGGCTCCTGAACCCCAGACATTTCATCCATATACCAAGCCTGCAAGGAGTAGATTTTCTCCCTTTGTGGATAATTCCTGGAAGGTGTGCATGTCACATTTGCTTACTTCTCATTGACCACAGTTTATCAAATGATCATAGCTGTTGCAACTGATGGGGGTAGAACTTCTATTCTGAACAGTCATATGTCCAGTTAAAATAATTCAGTGTTCTATTTTCAAAAAAGAAAATAGAAATGGGTATGCTGGGAAGAAGTAGCATTACCTGGCACATTCCTGAAATAGATACGGACCATTCTCATTAAACAGAATATTATTTAACTCAGGCTTAGAAAACTATGGGCTAAATCCAGCTTTCCACTGGTTTTCATAAATAAAGTTTTATTGGAACAGGACATCTCCATTTCTTTATATAATGCCCATGGCTGTTTTTAGTTCTACAGCAGCAGAGTTGAGTAGTCATCACAGAGACCCTAGGACCTGCAAAGCTTACAATGGTTACCAAAAGACCCTTCAAAGAAGTTTTCTGATTCCTGATCTATATCAGTAGTCTCAATAAATAGACTAAACTTTTTTTAAATTACAAAACCCTATTAAATAAGACAGCCTCCCCAAAAAGAGAACCTCGGTAGATGTGTGTTTTTATTTGTAAGTTATATACATGTACATCAGTAATAAAACAACCTCTGAGTTTCAATCCAACTCAGCACTAATTATCTATGTGAATCAGGGCAAATTATTCCTGCTGCAGTTTTCTCATCTGAGATATGGGGAGTATATTAGTATATATTCTTTGCTGTGATGATTAAGTTACTACATTTGGGATACTTAGGGAGGTGTCTGGAATGTTTCCAATGTCGCACATTGTCTGGTACAGCAATGGAACCACATTTTTAATCATTTCCATTGTCCCAAACTTATAGGATGTTACCCAGAGGTTCCCAGATAAGTAGCTGAGTTGGTGGTTCCAAATATCATAAGCTTAGAGATGATCATCATTTTTCCAGTATTCAAATCTCAGTACATTCACATACTATAGGTAAGTGACCTTGGGCAAGATTTTTTACTTCTTTATCTCAGATTATCATCTGTAAAATTGGGATATTAATCTTTACTTCCTAGGAAAGGTGATTCTGATTTCCTAAAAATAAATCAATTAATGCAGGCATTTTATGTAAATTAATGCCTGGCATTTGATGAACATTCAATGATTTTTCATATTATTATTCTCCCTTATTCAAAAATGCTTATAGCTCTATTTTAACTAGCAGTAGAAGAGAACTACAGACCACAGAGTCTAGAATTCTCCAACAAGTGTACTGGAATAGATAATGTAACAACCACCTTTGTTAATGCATTACAGTGTTTTTTCTTGATGTGGTCACCTCACACCCAGGCATTCTGTGCCATGTCTTTTCTTCTCCCCATTCCACCATCTATTTTTGCCAGCATTTCATTTCTCTTTCCCATGGAAAAGGAATTCTAATTAGAACTTCACAAGGGACCTCCCAGGAGAAGTCTCCATTATCATTATATTACATTCATTATCATTACAAAAAAGAGGATACAGATGTGGATGAAAGGTCAACAAAGATAAACACTGAAGCATGACCACTGGATTTACTAGGAGGGTTACCATTGGTGACCTTGATTAAAAAAAGGTTCAATGACATGATGTGGGTGAAAACTTGATTTGCTTGGAAGTGAGAATGGAGGAAAGGAAATGAAAACTGTATAGACAACTTTTTCAAGAATTAACTGGAAACTGTATAGACAACTTTTTTCAAGAATTGACTGAATAGTATGTGCCCCACAGTGCCATGCACATATGCCATAGATTGCCATGTAGCCAATGCCTTTTCCGTATTTGGGATGATGGGTGCAAAGCCCCAAGTACAGCATCTGTCATATGATGAGCATTCTGTATGTCAGCCTGCCATTGTTAATCTTAAAGAAAGTTCCAGAAAAAAAGATGATTCCCTTTAGTTACATCTTGTTTCAAAGGCTTGTATACCTAATGTTTAAAAATAGAAGGGAAAAAAAAAAACCTATCATCTGCCTCAGACTTATCCAAACCTGAATGTGTAAGTTACTTATTTAAGCAAAGATCAGCAGTTCAATTGCACTGTTTGGTGGGATCGAAGTACAGCGGGCAGTTGGAGGGTGTTAGGAGGTGGACCCTGTCATCAGGGTTAGGTCTCAGAGAGAAACTTGATCTCTTGGCTTCACGTGCTCTATTGGAATGTTTTAATTCTTCTCTTTGCTTTTATTTCAAGTACTGGTGGCTGCTGCCTTCAAGCCTCCATCCTCAAGATTACTGTCAGATTTTCTCTTGGGGAAGAGCAATTCTGTTGACCTTATAGAAGTTAGTTTTATATCCTTCATTTAGGACTAGACAATATGTGGCCTATAACCCACAAGCATCCATGCTGACAACCTACACAAAGTTCCAGGGTTGAATGCAATTTGATTTGAAATAACCTCAACAGTGAACTCCAAATATCATGCTATAAATCAGAAACAGAAAGAACAAAAAAGAAAACTCTCTCTGCCCTGTATGTCTCTGCTTCTCTGTGTCTCTTTCTCTGTCTCTGTCTCTCTCTAACTCTCTGTCTCACTCAGACATGCACGCACACACACAAATACACACACACACACACACACACACACAAGACACATATACAAACATACAGCCCATGGTGGCAGCCCTAGAATTTGTCCTTTCTGATTTTTCATCCGACTCTATTTTTGAAGTAAACAAGCATCTCCCATTAAGACTGTGAACTTTATGGGAGTATTTTTCTCCCCTGTAGCTCAAACTACAAGTGCTTCTAAGCAGCCAGTTTTTATGCATAAATTACAGTGTGTGGAGAGCTTCAAGCTCATTCAAAATGGAAGTGGTGTTTGGTGAGATGGGAAGAAGGGATGCATTTTCAACTAATAAATAATCATCATCCATGTGTACTTGGAAAAGAGCTTTCTTGTTGAATAATATTTCAATATATAATATCTTGAAATGAGACCACCATTACAAATTTAAGAGCAGCTTGCCATATAAATCCTGCAAATATGTACACACATCAGGCCTAAATTACTCTCTGGGGCTGCCATTTCCCACTTAAATGACATTCAAGAGAAACCCATTTAGGTGATATTAGGGCTGGTTAAGGGGAGGGTTAATAACCATGCGGAGTCAAAAGCCTTCCCACTCTGTGCCTCTCCTCTTGTGCCAGGCGAGAGAGTTGAACAAATGTTCCCATCTGCCTTCCACCTTCATAGGTCAGTTTTCTGAGTGACTAGGGAAGACCTAGGACTTCGATGAGGTCAGACTCAGCCTACCTGTGACCCACATCACATAAGAGGCTCCAAGACTAATCTACTGTGCGACTGTATCTGAATTTCAATCAGCAGGAACAAATCTCTCCGAATCCTTGTGTATGCCAATGGTATTACGCTGACCTTTGAATTACAAATAGACATGGAGAAAGAAATCCCAGGAGCAGGCAATATCCATTAAATAACAATTATGAAAAGCTGTTTGCCTTTTGGAATGGCTTTTTCCATAATGAGGATAGGACTGTGTTGGGAGGCTGGGGAGTGGCGGGACTCATGCTGTAGAGTTCCTAATTCTGAATTATTCATTTCTCCAGTGGAAACAAATCATCAAAGCTGGGCTAGGGAGACAAAGTCAAGGAGGCCTGGGGGCTTTAAGACCATGATTTCTTTTCTCCATTAGAATTTAAATCATTTGAGTACAACTCAGCATAGCTTTGGTTATGCATCTGAGGCACCTAAGTAAATCCAGTTTCATTAAATATTTAGCCCTAGGATATTTTGATCATTTCTCAATATTTATTATTTGCTTTTAAATTAGACCAGAAAATATTATGTGTGTATTGTTTCTCATATTTAACTGTATGGAATGGTTGATATTTGGTCATGTTTGACCTTCAAAACCAGCCATTTCATAGTGTTTGGCCTAATAATTTCCATTCTTAGGATGCCTATGCCACACTATATAAGACTCCAGACTCTTAGTCAGATGGTCCTGAGTTGAACTCCAGTTTGGCCCCTAATAAGTTACGTAGCAAACTAATCAAACTTTTTGACTCATCTGTAAAATAGGAACAATAATGTCTAACTCACAGGGATAAGGAGAGGATAAAATGAGGGAATGTGTTTAATGCTTACCCCAGTTCTTGATAAATGGTTCCATATTTATTATTCAGCTTTTGCTGCAGCACCAAACAATCCTTAAATCCCAGTAGCTTACAAAAGTAAACATTTAATTTATTATTCACATTACATTATAGCTGTGGGTCTGCTGTGATTTTGCCAGGTTCTGTGCATCTTTGAATGAGCATGCTGCTGGTGTAGCGGGGAGCAGAAACTCAAGGGGGTGTGGAAAAACTGAGATGCCCCTTAAAATGCCTGCTCAGAATAAGTGCTTTGTCACTTTCACCCACCTTCCATTAATAAAAAAGTCATATAGCCAAGCCCAAAGTCATCAAGACAGAAAAATGTGTTCCAATTCCTGGGACTGAGTGCATAGCTGGAAACTATAATCCAATCTACATTATATTAATTTATTATTATTAGGCAGTAATCATGGAGTCACAAATTAATTTGCTTTCAATTTTTATGGTAATTAGGAATTGAGACGTTGCTTTTTTTTTTTTTTCGCATGGGCAAACACCGGGAATCTAACCCAGGTCTCTGGGATGGCAGGCAAGAAGCTGGCCTACTGAGCCCCAGTGGCCCGCCCAAGACATTACATTTTAATCAATTTCAATATCTATTATCTTCATTCTAAGAATATTAACCAATAATAGTTGCTATTTGCCATTGTGCTCATTGTAATAATAATAATGTATAATAATGCATTTCCTATGATAGAGTGATAAGGATATTCTTTTATATGTACTTGCATGTATTCTTTTAATAAAAGTAAAGAAAAATTTAGGGACTCTTCTTTAGTTATTGGGAACTCATATGTAAAGGGTGACTCCAAGCAGAACCTTGAATCACACCATACCATAGTGGTATGGCTGCTAGAATTACCTCACCCCACTCCCAGTACCCTGTCATCTCACCAGTCATAATACCCTTGATTAACAATACTTCACATCAACTTGCAATATGACAGATACTGCACGAAGCTTTTTACATAGATGTTCCTAGTTTTTTCCTAAAAATACTTATGAAATGTCTGCTGCAAATATTTCCATTTCATAGAAGGGAAAGTTGAGACTTGGTGGTTAAGTAACTTGCCCAAGGTCATGAAGCTAGGAAGGGATGAACAAGAACTTAAACCCAGGCAGTCCTACTCTGAGCTTTCACGCTATCAGTATACTATATACTACCTCCTGTGAAAATGTGGATTCATTACGATAGCCAAAATGAATTGACCACTTATTATGGATAAGGTGTTGTTTCCATGCATTCATTAACTCATGTAATCCTCAAAATGAGTTTATAAAGGGGGTGTTATTATCTTCATTTTATCGCCCAAGATTGCACAAATAATTAATTAAGTGGTGAAGGCTAGCTTTGAAATAAGGCATTCTAGTGTCAGAGCTTGAACTCTAAGGCTCCATATACTAGTCACTATTAACTCAAAATGCCCACACTCATTCTACTCACAAACTACCCAATATTTCAAACCTATCTCATACACAAAGAATTTAAAGATGAGTTCCCATCCATGTTATATCTTCCCTTTGCCTCCCAACTTATTCTCCTCCTGTCACCATAACAACCCACAACCATAATACACAGTTGGAGTCGTTATCAAGAGAGACAGAAGGGAGAGGCTTTTGATGCATCTCTTCAGGGGTCCTCTCTGACATCTTTATCTCCTCCTGGTGAACTTTGGACATCCTGTGATCTACGACACTGCCAATTAGGCTGTAAATGGCCCAGCTGCTTCTGTGCACTCCTGGCTTGTGGGAGCCCAGTAGGACATCTTGCAACATATGTGTGCTCTCCCAATACCTAGCATCCCAAAATGAGACCATTAGGAGCACCTATGTTACACAAAAACTACATACAGTAGCACAGAATGTACCTATCTATCCCTCCTTTATTGCAAAGGACCTGCAAACTGCTACAAGAAAAAGAGGTATAAACAATGCTTCCCGATGCCCATCTTATTAAGGAAATGAGGAAGCCAGAAATCAGTACATTGCTGGGAGTAGAGAACAAAGAAGAGAAAATACCACTTACCAAAGGCAGTCTGACCCTACAAATTCCTATTCCTAAATCACAGAATCAAAATAGCTTTTTCCCCAATTTGGATTGAACATGCCTCTTACATTTTCATCAGTGTATGGAATAAAGAAGTTTTCCTGTGACAAAGGGGTATCTGTGAACCACTTATTTTTTTCTGTTAGTTAGATCTGCTTTTCAAAAATTATCCTACAAATAGTAGGTGGAAAACATGCCAGCATCTTTTGCTGAGGCCTCATTCATTTACATATCAAGTGCTTCAGATGTGAGTGACCTCAGAGTTCCCTGTGTGATGGTTAGACCAGCCACTTCCCTTCTCTGGGTCTCAGTTTCTTCATTCGGAATAGAGGATGATCCTGAATCTGTTTGCATTATGGTATTAAGGGAGGAGAATAAATCAAACAACATAAGGAAAATCCATGTGTAGATCACAAGTCATGTGCTCCAGGAAGGAATGATTAACTTATAATTATAGACTCTATTAATATACAGGCTACATTGATGTGAAGAATATTTATTCTAAAGAATAAATGTATTCTTTAGACATAGCTGCATAAGACACATCTCATGTTCCTTTAAAGCTACACACTCCAGTTTATCCCAAGGTCCATAATACTCAGCAATACTTGATTTAGAAATTTAATGTTCTATGTTGATAAAGTGTGTGTGTGTGTGTGTGTGTGCGCGTGTGGGAGAGAGACAGAGAGAGAGAGAGAAACCTGGATTCTCAACGAAATACGAAGTATATTGTTGCCCTCTGTGATAATGACTGCATTTTCTAAGATATTTTTAAGAAATTCTTGGGGGCTGTACTTCCAATTGTTCAGTAGCACCTCAGTCCAAATTATTCTTAAGTCTTCAGTTATGTGATAGCAATTTCACGATGTCTATTGTCATCAAATCTTGATCACACACCCTTTAGTGATGCAAATTTAGTGAATGCCTGCGCCGGGCATGTGAAAAAAAAAAAACCCTAAATCATTGCAGTGTCTGAAAAAGCTGCTAGAGAAACTCTACAGAGGAAGTTGTCTGATCTCAAACAGCAGGTCCTGATGCCCGCAGGATTTTAGTCATTGCACAAATGCACAAAAAGTTCTGACATCTCCTAATAGTGATATCTTACCTTATTATGGATCTTTTTCTCTCTTAAGATTCAAAAATCCTCTTTATTATGTCCATGTGCTCAAACACAACAAATGAAATGCTTAAAGGAGATGTCAAATGTATCACCCAAAATATTTCTGTGTATTTCTCACTTTGGGGGACTTGGCATGCTTATCTGGGGAGACCTTTAAATCATACACAAGGAACCAACTGACAGCACCGGTTCCAAGCTGACCTGGCCAAAATGTTTTGAAATTAGAATAGCAAAAGCACTCACTTTCACCTGTGTATTCCCTGGTGGCTTCACAAGGTGAGCTAGTGCTAGATGCTAGATGCTGGTTCTTTCATTTGTGAGAATCCAAACGTAATTAAAGTGATTGTGGAAGAAGATGCGAGTTCTTCACCCTGATACAGTCACAATTGCATTCACACCATGGGGCCCTTAAAACAGATGTTGGAACATGCTGTTATCACTGTTGGGAACAATTTATTACCAATGAGAGTCAAAATATAAAAGTTTGAAGATGAGTTTTTGTTTAAATAAATTATAAGGGATCTGAGGATATGTTGCTATTGACATCATTTTCATTCATTTATATTTGGATAAGATTCCTTGAATGAGATGGTGAGGGACAGATTGAGAAGTATTTAGCAGACAATTTGATAAGCATCATTTTGACTTCCCTACTATAATACCTTGCCTCTCTTTCCATTACTCATTTATTTATTTGTGAAATACACACACAAAATAAACCTACTATGTGCTGGCGCTCTTATAAGGACTAGACTTCCAGTAGTGTATAGGACAAGCAAATTCCAGCTTATTTTCTGTTGGGAGAGACAGAAAACAAAAAAAGTAAATGAATATATATAATGGTTTTACATGGAAATAATTGACATGTAGAAAATGAATCAGGCACCATTTTGATGAAGCAGTTAGGGAAGGCTCTCTGAGGAGGTGACATTTCAGCAAAGACCTAATAAGAGTGAGCCATATGGTAAAAGGTTTCCAAAAAGAGGGGAATGCCAGTAGAAAAGTCCAGAGGTAGGACCATGTTTGAGAAGCAAGACAGCCAACACAGCTTTAGCAGAGAGAGTGAAAGGGGGCACCTAGGAAATGAGGATAGAAGGTAAAGGAAGCAGGCTGGTTAAAGCTTTTGATTTTATTTTGAATGAGACTGGAAGTCATGTGAGGACGTTGAGGAAGGATGAGCAAGATGCATGTATGAAATTATGAGTGATTTTAGTGGTGATATATAAGGGGACACACAGGAATGGATTTAGCAAATCTGCTCTAAATAGGGGTAGGGGAAATTTGGTAATCACTCATTGCCTTAGCATACTTTATTGAATAGATTCAAAATTGAAGGGGGATTGTGGTAGATGAAGAGAATGTTTTTTTTTTTATCCCATTTAGTATTTGCTAGATTTTACTTAAATGCCACTTGTAGTTCAAATAAAAGAGAATAAAACAATTCACCAAATAGCACTATACTTATAAACTCCTAATTGCACAATTTAATGAAAATGTGATCATAAGAGTAAACAGATTTGGTGTGAATATCAACATTCTCATTAACTAGTTATTATGGACAGGGTACACACATGAGTGAGAATATAATTTAAATATTGTTTTTTTGACCTTGTCTAATGTCTTGAAAGACAGAGTTAATTCGACCAATTTCATATTATTCTTCTCTTGTCCAACTTCCCCTCAATGAAATGAAGGCTTGATTTACTTTCCAAAGAATCTAATTTCACCAAAAATTGCTCTGGAATGCCTCTAATGAAGCCCTTTGCTTACACTTCCACGGGGTGCCAGCAGCAGTGTGTACCACCAAATTAATGTGAAACTGAATGAAATAGAGTCATTCATTGTAGCTAAGTAAAAACAAACAGTCAAAATTGCCTGTCAGTCTCAAAGGGGAGATGAAGGGCTGGTTAAAGATATCTTCCTTTTTAATAAGAAATTTTTATTACTTTGGGGGCATATTGTGGTCCCATTACCAGCTTAAGTCAACTGTCCCATCACTTTTATTGTTGTCTGGGCCTGTGACTCCAGCCATTTGGGTGTCCTCGCACACAAGACCAGTAATAGAGGCTTGATAAATACTGCAGCCTGGTGGGCTGAAACCAAGCATGATGGAAACATTTTGAATTAGTTGTTGCTAGTCCTCTTTCTGTTTCACTTGCTGTCTAAGCTCTCCTGATATTGTACTGATTCTGTATTAAATTTCTGTGATTATTAACTCCCAGCGTTTCTCTCTCTGGGATCTAATAAGTAAAAGAGAGATGCATAAATTGAATGGAGTAAAGTGGTTATTGCCCAAAGACTGCCATGCCTAGCAAAACAAGATCCAAAGAGTGAAAGAAAACAAAGAGGGAACTCTATTAGCTAATTATGTCTGATTGCACTGTCTTACCTGTACTAGAGTCATTGCTTTTAAATATCAGATAAAATTACAGTGCATTTCACCATGTTCCTTTCCCTTTCCCATTATGTTTCTGTAAAGTAGATTGAAGGGAAAATAATGAGGAAAAAAACACATAAGATAAATTAGGATAATGGGGATACAATTGAGAATGTAATCCTTGGTCAATCCTTTGAGATCCAGAGGGCACTTCAGGCCCTTTGAACTTAGAGAAGCCTTGACTGTCTCTGTGTTTTCCAAGTATATTGCTTTTCCATGTTTCTGTTCTAACTTACCCATTACATTTCAAGATCAGAAGAATGGGAGTTTGAGAAAAATTACAAATTGCATTTTGCAAGGAAAGGGGCATCAGAAAGTCTGCCTAATTCTGAAAGCTGACAACCAGAAAGACATATTTTCAAAAGGAATTATGGAGAACCAGCATGTTTTACCAGCACACCATTCCCTTTTAGTGATTCTGGAAGAAGCCAAAAAACAAATGAGGAACACTGGCATCGAATGTTACTAGAACCTCAGAAAGAAATGGTCTTGCTTTATGTGAGTCCTGTTCATCTGTTAACAGAAAATCAACCCACCTTCTGCTAACAGGTTCTTTGTTTGAATGACCTGGTAATTATTCTGATACATATAACATATCAGATTGGTGGTGGAATGATGTCCTGTAAAAGCTTGCCCACAGTGAAAAGCCCCAGTTTTGATGCTGCCAGTTGGTATGCATTCAAAACTGTGTATGAAGCTTGTGAGCCAGAGGCAAGCCTACTCACTTTTCAGCTTTTGCCAACTTTTGATTCTTTTCCAGCTCTTTCATGTGGGTGCAGATCATTGGAATTCGCCGATGAGTTCTGCTCTTGTGCCTGAGAGCCAAAACCACAAGTGTTGAAAAGTGGAATCAATCCATCTGCAGCTCTCTTCAAGGCCTCACAAATTCTTGTCTGTCACTTTGGCTCTGATTTGAAAGCAAAACTTCCCTCCTTTATTGTGGAAATACGAAAATGGAAATTCAAGCTCTTCTGCCTTCCCTTTCTAATCTATTATTCCCAATAGGACAGCATCAAATCAGTGGGCAAGAGGCCAGGTCTGAGTGCTCAGTCACCCTTTATTTTCCTCACCCTAGGATTTGAATATATCCCTTTTTGTGAGTTACTCTTCTCCTCACCAAGTCCCTCAATGAGTAGACCTCAGTTCCTGAATGGTGCCCAGTACACATCACCATGGAAACTGGATGAACCTTCCAAATGTAGCAAGTCGGTCCGGGATCCATAACTAAGCCTGGACACTTATTTCCAGTGCAAATGTTCCAAACTCATCCTGAGAAATTAGTTAAAAATTACCATAGTGTTCCCACTTAATTCCAGACCGATGAGAAAATTAGTGGACTGGTCTGGCCCTGGGAAGCATCTGAAGATTCCATGTCATAAGGAACTCCTTGCTTTGTTGTGTGTAAATGTTTCAAACAAATTGGTCCTGGGTTTCTTTACTTTGTTGTTATGCTTTGTGGCAATTATAGCTTTTTGAAACCAATTTCGAACAGGACAATATCAAAAAGGAACATCTCGGTTTGATGGCTAATTTATGTTGTCTCTTTTTTTTTTTTAATCTTTGTATTTTTATCAGAAGACTAGGGCAGTACTAAATCATCAGTTAAGGTAATTTTAACTGCACTATGGTGATAAGGAATGTTCATTCAGCAGAGGCACTGAAATGATTCATTAGTGACATCTGCTCTGAGCGTCAGAATGGGGAGGGCCACATGCATTTACCATCTCTGACCTATATTAGCAAACATTTTAAAAGCTAAAACATATTTTAGTGACCGCTCTACTGGCTTGCAGTAATGTAACTTTATGAAGTGCCATGTCCCATGGTGTGTTTTATCCATTAGAAGCAAACAGCTAATTTCTTCTTAGTCCTCAAAATGTAAAAGGCAGGCAAAGTAGATTGCATTTAGTCTACTCAGACTAGCTTAAAACCTTTAGGGGATGTATTGGCTTACAAAGCTGGAGTTGATGGTAAGTCAGATTTCAGATCTAACTGGTCTGTGGTTCAGTGATGTCATGAAGAACCCAGTGGCTTCTGCATCTCTGCTCTGCCATCCACACTGTCCGCTTCTTGTTTGTCCTGTTCCCTCATGGTGGCCAAGTGACTGCAGCAGTTCCAGGCCTCATAGTCACACATCACAGTGTATGAGACAGCAAAGGTCTGTTTTAGCATTCTATCAACAAGGTTGGGATTTGCCCTTTATGGCTTTCTTAGGTCATGAGACCATTTCTGTGGTCTAGGGAAATGGTATGTGCTAACAGAGTTTCACCATCTAAGTTCCATTCCTGTATCTTGGAGTAGGGTCAGCTTCCCATGAAGTTCATGGGCTGCATATCCCATCAAAAGTGCAGATACTTATGAGAGGGCAAAAAGGGGTAAATAGAGGGTGGGTAGGCAACCCAAAGTGTCTGTCTATTCCATTACCTAAAAGGCAGCCCTGGAGAGGTCAAATCACGTTGTAATTAGGAGCACAGGCTCCTAATGCTGCCTCCTCCTCTTACTTGCCGCAAAATTTTGGCCAAATTCCTTAAACTCTGTCTCAAATTTCTAGTCTATAAAATGAGCATATCTATAGTTCAAATGGCTGTTACATGGACAAAATGGAAATATACAGGTGAGGAAGAACAGTATCTGACCTAAGGTAAATACCATACAAGACTTAGCTATTATTATTTTTGGTGGCCTTCATATATAATCAACCTCCTTCAGATAGCTTTATTTTTATTCTGTCAAGAGAAACACAGTTACCAATGTAATCCAATATAATCAAAGCTGTAGGTTTATTGAAAGAGAAACTGTCCCAGTAGGGAGATCTCAAACCAGGAACCCATTCATACTGGGATTTGCACATTCTGATGGACACATGGAAAAATTACAAACTATAAAGAGGTCATATCCCTGTAACTTTTTAGTAGTAGTTGATAATGTAGAATTGTCATCTCTTTCTTTATGGAAGTCTCACAGTTAAACCGGGAGTAATTTACCCTACTATCACACCGTGCTAAACACATTAACCTCAGTATCCTGATATTTATCATTTGCTGAATTTATAATGGGATTCTATTTCCATACTAATGATTTTAAAATAATATTACACTTAATGAAGAAAACGTGTTTACTTTGTTGTTGAAAATGGGTCCTACTCTTTTGTCTAATAAAAGCTATCTTCTTTAAGCCCCATATTTTTGTTTCTCATGAAACATTTTCATACATGTATTTTCAGGTCAAGTATAGAAACTAAACATGCTGATGGGGAAGGATAAATAGTAAATCTTTAGAATTTCCTTTTCTCTGATGAAAGTTTTACCTAAAAACTTCCTTACAGGCTTTTACTGGTGCTTTAGAAAGTTGTCTTCACTTACAAGTGGGATGTTGGTCAAGGGAAAAGTGAATGAGGGGGTGAATGTATTAGAATGATAAATTTCTAGATCTCAGATTCAAAAGAACTGATGAACTACCAAGCCTGGGGAAGACTAAAATGATATAGATCAGGACTCTAATGCCATCATAGACCTCATCCAACTCTTTGCCTTTACGTAACAGCTTTGTCCCCCAGATTAGTTTTCTCCACATGATGTTGGAGACATGGCTGCAACCAGTTCTTTCCCCCTCCTTACACTTCATGATGGAAGAGGGAAAAATCTCTTCCTTACCAGCTAGGAAAAATTCCAAGGAATGAGTGTTATTGGACAAACCTCTGTTATGTACATATGCTTATGTTTGGGTAAAGGGATGGTAGAAGGATGCTGAACATCCCACTTGTAAGTGGGAAGATAATAAACAATTTTCCTTAACTTGCCAACTGTCTGAGGCATTCAGACAAATGTGGCTTAAATGGAGCTGACCCACATCTTTATAGAGCTAGGAAGGTCGCTAACCCAGCTCCACAACTCCATAGAATTCTTATATACCAGCATGGGGCCAGACACCTACTGAAGGGCAGGCACCCCCTTGAGAAGAGCCACTGAGACCTCTTTGAGCAGCCTATATCCAGCATTATTTGTGGGATTCATAGATCAGTCCAGCCCCAGAAAAATCTCTCAACTCACCACATAGCTTTTCCCTGCAGTTTGTAGGCACTTTTTTGAATCCTGCCCTGAGTACCAGAGCCAGGAAAGGGAAAGACTGCTGCTGTGTGATGCTCATTTGCTCATGTGGTGCATATAATTGCTGATTAGTTTGGCACTTAGATGCATGCCTTAACATTTAGCTTGTGAAAGATGAATAAATTATCCCTAGAAGAACCATAGCTTTGGCATTTTCTGACTTGTCAAAATTCCTTTTTTGCATTTCATGAAATCATTTTAAAAAATAAAGGCAGAGTGATGGGCCAAGTCTCACCTAGGAGACCATGGAGTAGCTGGGAGGTTGGAGTTATGGTTAATTCAAAGGCAGGAAGCCTGGATTCCTGCACTAGCCTTATTTTGCATCTGACTCCCATATGGTCTATTAAGGGGTGGTTAGTCCATTCACCTGGCCTAGATTCTCAAATACCTACATCTCTTCCAGCTTAGAGTCTACAGCATTATGTGATGAAATTGAACTGCTTGCTTGAGATCTTTGGTAATTAAACAATAAGCAACCTTTATATCTATAGGATTACCCTGGACATGGTGAATGATATGGTCCTTCCCTCCAGAAACACTCAATTAATTGTGAGTCATATAAAACTATTAAAGACATATTAGGGATAAAATCCTAAATGGTAATTGAAGAAGCAAGTCAGCATGTATTGAATATGGGTTAGATTGGTCAATATACATTTCTTGCAGGGCACAGGACTTAAAAGGGAACATAGGTGATGAATAGGCAAAAAAGGATTCTACAAAGTCTCTGTTCCTATGACTGGTATAAACATGGAGGATTGAAATTACATTTCAGGCAGTGTGTAGAGTCTACACCTAACAACAAAAATGATTTTAGTAGCCTGTATGGAGTGTGTTGAGAGAATAATGCACAGTAAATTATGTTGGGAGGGTAGAATGGAGGCTGATGAAGACAGGCCAACAGATTTTCAGTTGGCACAGGTAGTTTACTGAACAAGAAAGCAATGAAGCAATATTTTTTGAAAAATAAGCCATACCATTTTCTGTGTGTGTGTGTGTGTAAGAGAGAGAGCAAGAGTAAAGTCAATTGTTGAAAGACAAAAGCCTTTGATGGGGAGTGGCAGAGATACAGTGAGTAGGACAGGTAATAAGGATTCTTTTTTAAAGGAATAGCCAGGCTTGATGCATTTAGATGTGAGAAGAGACGGACAGATTTCCAACTCCACAGTTTTTGGATCGGCATACAGTTGAAAACTCAGAACTTGCTGTTCATTTTGGGGAACTACCCGGTTCATTCCAAGTTTCTGTAAGTTAAGAGGAGCTATTTCAGCTCATAATTAGCATTGCTGAAAAAAATTCATTTTCGAAAATGTTTCCATCCATTTTTTTTCTATCAGGAAGGGATGAACGCTGTGATGCTCATGAAAAATTCTTTGCGCATCTGAATTCCTATATTCTACCCTCTCTGTATTTCTGTTATGCTTTTCTCATAAAGACTGATCAATTAGGATTTGAAGGAATACGGTCTTGAGAAAAAAAATGTATAAAATGAAAAGTGATAGAATTGCTTTGTGAAATGAAATCCAACAGAATTCTACGTCATACTTATAATTAGGTTGTAGTTAGTGAAAGAACAATACCTGTTCCCTTTAACCCAAAATTTCTGAGGTCAGAGATGTTTCTGAGAAAGTGTGTCTTTATCTATAGATGTATGGTTATAAATATCTACATGCATATGTATTGGAAATCCATCAAAAATCTATACAAAGAGTTTCAGAACTTCACATCCCTAAATTTTCAAGCAATCTTCTTATAAAAAAAAAAAGGTTAATCTCATTTTCATTTAAATCACTATCAATCTGTACACACCAGAAGTCAATCAAAATGGTGATCCAGGTGTCACTAAATACAAGTTCTTCCATTTAGGCTTCAACAAATTAATGAAGTCTGAATTCAGTTTAGCTACTTGATTCATGCCCTCAATCAATAGCCTGACTAAAAAGAATCGACATAAATTTTCCCACTCTTTAAACCAGAGTGGGAAAGAGATAAGAACCCCTTTGAAAAATAAGTGTGCAGATGGATTGGAATAATGGTTAAATTTTAAAACAGTCCTGAATGTGTCAGTATTCCTGAGTTCCAGTTTCACTAATCAGCTATGTAATCTTGGAAAAATACTTAATCCCAGTCTGCCTCTGTTTCCTCATTTGTAAAATTAGGAGCATTGGGAGTCAAGATCTCTGCAGTTATTTGGAGCTCAGATTTCTTGTAATTCTCAATTTAATCGAGATCATGGCTCTCCTTTTGCAACCCAGTGTTGGCATCAAAGTTGTGGTGTGGGAAAACTAAAGCAACTCCTGTCCTTTGCCCTCTCACATCAGCTACTTGACCCTTTCATCCTCACACGGCAGAGACTATTGCTCGTCTTTCTCTTCTCCATGCCCCTAATTGTCCTTCCCCAATGTTCCTGTCTTCACTGATATTCTCCTTCTCCAAACTCTACATGGTTCTTGACTGTACTCTGTATACAAAGTCTGATATATTTTTTGCTCACTTACTTTTGTGATAGCCTTTATCTCCCCAAATGCTATAAGATCTTTGTGGAATTTACATGGTTTAAATATAGACCACGTCATATTTTCTTGTGTTTTCTACACCATCTGTCATAATCTTAAGCACACAGCAGGTGTTCAGTCAAAGCCTGATGGGTGAGAAGATTGGTTCATTTAAGTAACAAGTCTTTGTTTTAATTAATAGAACTTTTGGTCTAATAGGCTGAACCAACAGGAATTCATCAAATACATATATGAACATCCTTTCTATGACTCAGAAATGATAAGACCATATTCTCTTTTTAAAGTTGCAAGACCTTTTTAAAGTACCTACCCTTGAGATGGCCCATTCTGTCATAAACGGATAAGACAATAGCACTGATTTGTAATTCTTGCATCACAAAAGTGTCTTACTTTTAAAGACTTTAAACTGGAGTTGGGGAAGTTGGTAGATAATGGGTTAGTACACAGTCACACATATGCTAGAGAAAAACTGTCTTCCTGTTTTTTAAAGTCATTTTCTGCTGGTCACAGAGATAGACCTTGACAACATATGAAAGAAAACAGCTGAAAGTATTGAGTTACGTGAAGTCTGCTGGGATCCACAAACGAGCTAGTGCTTTTGGCTTTGTAGGCTTTAGGAAAGCCAGTTCATTTATTTCATTTTTCGAACCCAGATAAGTTATGAGGGGTTTTGCTTTCACATATCAACAACAACAAAAAAGAAATTGTGTAAATTCCCATGCCATGGCATAGGAAAGTGATGCACTCTACAAGCTGATTGGGACATATAAGATTGTAGGCAGTGATGACCTCATTTACAAGAGAAGCTCTGATAGCCCTCATGATTAAATGGATTTAATTTATTTTCTACTGGACAAAGCTACTTCACACTTCATTTTAGAACAACTAATTGCTTAACTTCTAACGGCCTGTTTATTAATCTTGTAAAAGGTATTTCTACTCAAATGTAAACATTAACTATAAAACTATAGAATTTTTAATAAAAATGAGCAATTAAAAGGAACAGAAAAAAATTGAGCCTCAGGCTCTGGAGTTAGATACATCTGGGTGGTTTAAATCCCAGCTAGTTCTTTACTAGCTGTCTGAATCTGGATAAGTCACTCAATAACTTTAATTTTTAAGCACTTTACTGTTAATTGGGGGGATATTCTAGTCTCTGCCTTAAGTGAGATAATGGATGTACAGTACAAAATAGTTCTGCATATGTGGTAAGTTCCCAGTCCAGATTTAATGTCTTAAACAGCTGCAGGTTTTTTTCCACGCTCTTCTAATTATAGATTCACACAAGATGGATTCTTAAAGTTCTGATTAGATAGTACATTAAATGTTGAAATGTCCCAGATAGGATAGGATAAAATGGGAATATTCCCATGTAAATAACTGAGACAGAAAAGGGGTTGATAACCCTTATTGTCAATGAAGAGATTTACCCCAGGATTTCTGGTATTCCCCAAGCAATGCTCACAATGGTCAGGTAACCAGACTATATCATTCTCTGGACATAACCTGTTGGTTGTCAGAAGAAAAACAAATGGAACTGACAGAACATCTTTCCCTCTCAGCCCTTCTCCAACTCCATCTCCCACCTCCATCAAAGACAACACTTACTAAATGAATCCTCACAAAGAAAACCAGTCTGTGAGGCCTTCACAATAGACAATAAGATTTTCAGACTAAGAATATTCAAAAGAAATGAATTTACAAAGTGTCTGAATTGTGAGAACATTAATATTCTCCCAAACAATGAAGGAGGCTTTGGAGATGCCGAAAAGTATCAGGAAACTGGAACTTAATGGAAAGTGGACTTGAGAAAGAATTTTGGTGAGTTGTTAGTTAAAGTCATGCTAAAGTTCTCCCAGAAATGCAGGCAAATGAATGAAGGGTTTTTAAAGTTATTTAAGTGATTGTCCTGTTTTTATTTTTAATTTAATGTGATATCACATCAAGACCGTGCAGCATGGAGTGCTCATTTTTACTCATGTTACAGAATTTTAGGGAAAAAAATTACAAACATCTAAATCACTTTTGGCTCTAATCTATACAGTTGTCAGGAAAGGAACTGATCTATTTAAACTTACACTAAACTCTTAGAATCACTTATATTGAAGGAATGAAAGATAACTTTTGTGTTTTTAATAGAATTAAATTTTTACCTAGGCTTTTAATAGCTTTTTATAGATTCACCAGGATAACTTAAATTGGGAATGTAAGTCCTTTTTTTCCCATTTATCGAAGAACTTCTAGCAATAGTCCTCCTGGGTGTTAAGAGTATAGACATAGTAAAGCTTATTATCAAGTTGGATCAATGTAAGACAAAAGCCAAGTATTTTGTTTTAAGACAGCAGAAAGAAAGAAAGAACATTTAATAAATGCAGTCAATCTCTTACAGGCTGTATTCAGAACTCTTCATGGTAAATAGTTGCAGTCTACCCTCTATAATTCGTACTTTGGGGACTCATGGATACAAAAGCAAAAGTAGACAGAATTTTAGTCTTTGGATCTAAAAAGCAACACAATGAGGAAAGGACTTTATTTGAATCACCACTAAAAGAAAGATCTGGATTCCATGAAGAATATTGGAAGTTACGTGTATACTCAGAGGAGGAAATAAGAGAGACGAGGGACTTTGCAAAAGCAAACAGCCAAAGGGAAAAAAAAACATAATTTTTTACTAGAAGAGAACTAGGGAGGGTGTTGTTAAAGAAATAAAAGGGAAGATTGCTGTCCTTCATTTAGATCTCCACATCTTTTAAATGGAACTGTCCTTTTCAAACTGATCAAACCCTGAGATTAATTTAGCCTACTAGCCTTGCCAATGCAACCATCTAATTAATTATATTGACAAATGCAATTAATTGCAAATATGTCATAGCTTAACTTTAAAGAGTTCTAAGACTCAAGGAATTCCCTTGCCCAGGTTGAACTGTATCAATGAGTGGAAAACAAAGGTGTGCATACATAGTATACAGCTTCCTTGCATGTCTGGATTCAGTGTCACTCAATCTCCACACTCCAGGGATAGATTTGTAACATGATCAACAGGAGACAGAAGCCATATATCACTGCTCATGCAGTTTGTCAAATCAGAAACTAATTTATGCATGGCATAAGGCTTCCTCCACTGGTGGTGGAGAAGTTCTGGCTGGCAGCATTACTCAATGGCCACTGAGTCTTTCTGTGCAGCCTCTGTGGTCCCTGTTTCCTAAAGACATGAAGGGTCTCAGAAACACTTTCACAGAGGCTTAAGAAAATGATTGCTGCTTTTTTCCATACAGCACAAAGTGTCTGTATATTCTTGGGCCCCATTCCACCTTTCTTCAGAGGTAAGGACATTGTCTTGCCGGCAGCTTAATGATAGAATGCCTGACTTCCTGATATTAGGAAGGTGTCACCTTCTACTCAGGCTAATCGTAACATTTACTTTTGTGCTAGTACATCAGGTTCTAATTAATTTGTGTGTCAATCCTGGTTTAGATTTCGGTCATTTCTTTTTAACTGTGTGTAATAAAACAAACCAAAAAATGAAACAAAACAGATAACCTATTCATTTTCATTGTAGTATAAATAAACTGAGTGCCCAAATTATAAGTAACTTATCTAATATTTATATGATATACAACAGAATAAAGATATATTTATGAAATATATGATATTCTAATCATCTCAAGGATGAAAATTAACAATTAAAAATGTAGGAATAAAACAAATCTCTGTTCATTAGCAGTAAATTAATCAGGGCCTACTGAGTCTTTTCTCCAAATTCTACTTTGATCTCAATCAATTAAATGGATATTAATCAAGGATTACAATGACCCAAGAATGACACTATGCCTTTGGTATACAGTGAAGATTAGGATGTAAGGATGGCCCCTAGAGCTAAATTCTTCCAGATTATTAACCCACTGAGAATCAGAGACAATTCCAAATTTCTGAAATTTGTAGATGCATGAGTATACTTTTGTATAAAAGCCCTTAATAAATGTAATGTAAAAATCCATACAAAATGGAAACAAAATAAATATTGAACACTATTCTTTATTACAAGAGGCATATCAAAGTCTTGGAAATATACTATCTATATGTAAATGGGTGAATTATTTTCACTTAAGGGTGAAGTAATGTACAAATTTGACTACTTAAATCATCACAGAATAGGCAGATGGATTAAAGGAAGAATGATTTGGAATATCCTAAAAAAGTATTACTTTCTAAAATAATTTTTAAAAAATATTAAATGGCAAATTAGTGTGGCTGGAGGGTGTTTGGGAAATTTCATAGTTGTAGTTTTGAAGGCTGCTGAAATTATTAGCTTTGGGGAAGCTATAACAAAAGGGGCTTTCCTTAAATTCAGGTATCGGTCCAATGTGTGAAGAAAATGGGAAATCCTGACAAATGCATCAAAGTTTTCTCTGATAGGTGAAAACTGGAGGCTATGACGAGTAGTGACAAGGGAGAAGGCTGGGACCGGTGGTGATGCAAGGAAGTGGGCAGTTAGAACAGCTCGTGTCATGCTGATCAAAGAAAAACAGAAATGATGGCATATCTCCCAGGTGCAGAGGAGCAAAGAATCATAGAACTCATAAGTTTTTCCAGCAACAGGATGACCTTATAACCTGTTTGCTCAAAACAGCCCGATTTATGTTTGTTTTACCAGCACTCAAAAGTGCCCTGGTTTGGATGATGAATTTTATGGTCACCCTTCCAGAAGAGTGAGTGTAGAGGAAGCCTTTGTTCATTAGTTGTCTCTGGACAGAATCTTGGATGGAAATTATTGGGAATAATAATTACAATATTATAATAATTATTATTATTGGGAATAATTAATGATTGTTTTTTCTACTTGCCATAAAAAAGTTAGTGGTATAATAACCCCAAAGCCCACTAAAGCCAATTACATTTTTCTGTCTCTGGAAAAAATCAAATCATCTGAAAGAATCAGTTCTAATGCATAATAATGTTTTATCCAACAGCCCAGGTCTGTTCAGAAAGCAGGTCCCTCACATTGTTTAATTCATGGATCCACAAAAAACCTGGTGCATTTGGGCTCCATTTACTTTTAATAGTAATAATGATGTTTCATAGCTTGATAATTATAGAACAATAATAGTTGAGATTAAACTCAAAGTAACTTCCTAAGACAGAATTTTGCATTTTTAAAAGTATTTTCTGTCTTTTAAA